>OU015536.1:11985000-12132500 GCA_907165065.1 Caprimulgus europaeus
GTGCATGGGATGTTTCAAATAACTTATTAAGTTAGACACAGCACTAACACTGTTTGTAGTTTAGCTGTGGCCTTGTTTTCTTCAGCAGCTGCCTGAGCAACTTATCTTTGACTTTAAAATTCTGTCTTGTTTATATCAAATCTTCAAGGTTCTTCAACTCTTACAATAGAACAGAATATAACTGTGCTGTGTAGTCAAAAATGCTCATCTTAATCAGCAGACAAAACCCCCTTCAGCTCCTCGTTTAAAACAGCAAGTTTGGCTCCCTTCGTATTTTGAAAATAGTTGTGTGCCTATTGCATACTTTCTCTGTCTCATGCAGACACAGTTATGTGAATGGGATATAAAGAATGTAGATTTAATTAATTGCTATACAGGTATTATTAAAAGAGGCTGTTGTATTACAGGAATGAGATCTGAAATGCAAGAAATTTTGTATACAAGGTGGGGGGGAGAGTGTTAACAAGTTCTTTTAATTTTTTAAAGGAAATTAATTTCTATCTTTGTTAAAAGGCATTTAAAATGCTTCTGTGAATCATAAATAGTGTACTGTAAAGGGAAAGAAACGTGTAATAAAAAAGTAAAACCTTCAGGTTTTTCCTTAGTCATTTTGTACATATCAAAACTGATCTTTCACTTGGCATGTTTGATAAAGTCTTTCTCAAAAATAACTCATGCTAAATTGAATCAAGCTTTATGTTGTACAATCTGAGATATAAGGAGAGAATGTATAGGACTGCGAAGCACTTAGCAGAACATTAATCAGATTCTCTTTGATATAACTTATTCTTGCTCCTTTGACATCACTGGTTTGCATCACTTTAAATTCTGATCTAAGAAGTTTGGTCTGTGAATAATTGTCAATGTTGGTGTCAACATCCTGAGTATTTTGTACTTCTTCAAAATTGGAAGAAATCCTGTCTGTCAGTCACACTTTTAGAACTCTCAGTATGTGATAGCTGCAAGTTAGGAAAGTATCAGTTTTGCAAAAAACCCAAACTAAACCAAAACAAAAAAACCTCAACCCATAATGCTGAAATGAATTAGAATTAATCTTAAGTAGCTAATGTTAAGTCAATCACCCAGTGTAAGTCTTTATGTCTTCAGGTTATGATATACCCATAGATGCTCCCTATACTGTGATAGCCTTGATCACACTTCCAGTTTTTTCTTTTGAAACTTGCTGGCAAATTTGTATTTCAGAAACAGAACTGTTGTAAAAAGATTAGATTATCCATACTTAAGAGTGTCTTTGGAAGCAAATGCGGGCTGTGGGTCTCCCTGAGTTATTTTGTTGAGTGTCTGGCTGAGGTGGGTATGTGGTTACAGTCATAATAAATTTCACATGCAAAAGAAAATGAGCACTAGTTTTAGTTCTCTTGTTCCTTATTTGCCGTACTGAAACAGATACTGTAGTATGTAGTGCTATGTAGTACAATGATGTGAATTCATCACAACATGCATTAAGGGGCAATGCTACACAAGGGTAAGGATATAAATATATTTTACAATTCTTAGCTTCCTATCATAAGAATAGTTCATGAGTGAATGTAAATTTACAGTAGGTGCTTATCAAATGTGAAAATGCTTGCAAATCAGAAACAAACTTTGGGACTATAAACATATTTCAATGATAGTTCATACAAAGAATATGTTCGATAGTAAGAAATAATGTTCTCTTTTAGTTTCTACACGAAGCAAGTTGACATATTATTGTATATGGAGAATTGTAGCACTTCTGAGTCAGAACACTGTATGCAACGTTTAATCCTTTAATCAGAATGCTTACTATTATTAGAGAACATATAATAACATAAAATATTATTATCTATTTATAAAGCAGGGAAGAAAGGCATCATCCAGCATGAGGAGATAATAAAGAGAAAGGACAGTTAAACCAGTTGATTTTCATTTTGTTCAATACAGAAGTGATATACAAGTTATCAGTCTTCTGCTTTTTAAAATAATTGATAAAAATATTGCAGTATGCCAATGTCTTGCTTACAAAAAAGATATCTGACATCTGAAAGTTCTGAATGCCACTGCGACTTGTATATCTGTCCCATGTACATGTGAGTTATATTCCACTAAAGTAGAACCCTATAAAATCTTTTGGGTTTGACTGTAAGATGCACTTGTACAGACAGTAATTGGCCTGTTACAGAGATATTAATTAACATGTTAGAAATGTTTTCTTTATTAATGAGAAATTCACACATACTATTTAAATTAATTTGTATAGTTTAAAATTAATTTATTGTGGCCTTCAATGACCTCAAATCTACTAAGACAAAGCTTGAGTATTGTACTAACTGTTAAACCATTCATTAAACATTTTATGCAAATAGTGTTTGTTTATAAACAAATTAACTGCAAGGATTTTCAAAACAGGTGCTGTGTTGTGAATGCGTACTAAATGATGTGGTACTGAAAGAATTAATTAGACCTTCAGATGTAATTAGTTGCAATAATTTGCGTGATTAGCGGCTTGGTTAAGAAGTAAGACACACACATTGTAATGCATGGAAGAGTCACTGCAGTAGCTTTGTCTTTCATACGGTGAAGATGAGATTTCCTCATGTTTAGGAAATTTTTCAAAAAACTGCTGACATAGCTGGAGTTAATTGCCAAGTATCCTGTAGGGGGTAACGTGGTTGTATTTTTTTTTTTTCCCCTCCCTTGGCTTGTTGCAATGCATATGCATTCGAAGCAATACCATTTGTTTGTACCTCAATGAATTTTTAAAACAGAAGGCTGTTAACCCTAGATCTTCAAGTCTCCAGAGGAAGAACTGATACTTAACATGTTCAGGGTTAAAAGATAGGCTGTGATAAGCCATATGAAACGGATCCAATGTTTCAAGATCAGTTATAAATATTCATGTAATTTTTCCCCCCATGCAACCATAGTTCTGATTTTTCTTCTCACATCTCCAACAATGCATTCAACCATTGTATGGACAGGATGAATGCTTTTGAAACTAGTATTAGTCAAAAATGATTTAAAAGAAAGTTGTGATTACTTACACTTAATTTGTAATGATCACATTCCCAGTTATGATAAATGTACAATACCTTTGTGACTTGCAAGAAAGCTTTTTCATCTTGATAATGCCTTGATTCCCAGTGACAATATTCGAAAGTGTGTTTGAAATGAATTAATGGAGACTTTCTTGATCTTTTTTTTACCTAGTTGAAAAGGTGGATTGACAGTAAACCACAATAGATTAACTTTTCTGGTCACTGGTGGAAGTTGCTATTGCTTTGCTATTTTAAAAGAAAAGGCTAAAGATTTTGTGCCTGGAGGCATAAAGAATGCACAAATATGAAAGTAATGCACACTTTGACAGAATTTATTGCTCTGACAATACCCTTCTAATATTGTTAAAAAGACATTTGGGGGGCCTGCACATGTATTTTGAAAGGACAAGTATGTTCTCTGTGAATCACTTTGCCAGAAAAAACCAAAAGTTTCTAGAAGAAGTTGAAGAATATAGAACAAAAAGAAACAAGGAAAGTTCAGTAAATCAGTTATCCAAGTAAATAAGTGCAATTAGTCAGCAGCGTAGAAGATATGAGGTGATGAGAGGCTTCTCAGAATAACATGCTTGCTCATGGTAAGTGTTAGAGGAATTTCGCAGAGGTGTCCTATCCTTGGTGAATTTGAATTTAAGCTTTTTAATACAGAACCTTATTTGATCAGATTAAACTATAGCAGTTTGTAAGATGAGCTCTGGGGGAGCTTTGTTTCATCCCAGATGGAAGTGGTTGTATTAGACCTTGTTTGTTGCATGCCTTAATGTAATACTTTTGAGGCATGAGCTAGAGGTGACCCTCTTTAAAAGCTAAGCCTTGCTCTAGTTAGCAAATTGTTTATGTGCATTTAAGTTTTTGCCATATGATTTCCAAGAGTTGTTATGTAGCTGCAAATCTGACGTAAGCAGCAAGACCCAGCTGCAGGTCTCTGGTTAAATGGTGAACAAAGTGTACTTAGATTAGTGACTGGGAAGTATTAGTGGTCACATATCTCAATGAAACTAAACCCCATGCTTTTTATTCCAAACTCAATGTGGAATACAGTTCATTTTAGGACTGAGGTAGAATGCAACTGCACTACTTCTTTTCTGCAATGGAATGGCTATTTGCAGTCTTAGCATTTTATTTTTTATTAAAAAGAGAAGGGAAATGGAATAAAATAAATATTAAAAATTACAAAAGAAGAACAAAAAGCATCATTAACTGCTGCACAGCTGCTGTGTGTCTGCTGTCGTGGGGATTACCCTTAATTACTATGGATGAAGTTTGCTATCATTGGTTCTTTGGATGCCTCACAATTTGTTTATTTTTAAAGGAGTTCTTTCTATGTATGTTTTAACAGAATATGCAGCTGTTAAAAGTTTCAAGGAAAGAAATCACTGTTTTAGTCCTGAAGAGACTGAACATCATTTGACAGAGCTAACATAGGGATCCACTTGAATGAATTTATTTTTTTTTTCCTTTCTGTAGTCTGTTTAATTCAGTTCTTTCATTTTAAGTGTGATGTTTGCAAAGTAGTCTTTAAAATGGGCTCTTCTGTATTGTGTTTGAATTTGAACAAAATTAACATTTGTATGTCATCAGTAGCTGCAATGCATAGCTCAAGGCAATGAAGAATAGAAAGTCAAAGAATATGGGAAATTTGATTAAAATGAATAAGCAGTAGAAGGTCTTAAGGGTGGACATAGCTTACTTATTGATTTATTTGTATTGTTTCTTGAGGCAAAAGAAGCTAATTCCAGGGGATATTTAGAAAATAGGTTTTAAATCTGAAAGTAAAAATGTGCTTAAATCAATAAAATTAGGTTTCAGACTATGGAATCTGGAGACTTCCCTACTTATATTTCTTTTTCCTGTTTTGTAAAAGGGGCACAATACTGAGCAGGTAGATGTTCTTTGGGAGGACCTCTTTCCAATGGATTTTCACTGTACTTGTTATGAGTTGGGCTCAGTTGAATATTCATAACATTTTGCTTCGTTTTATTTACTAGGATGTGAGTTGTGAGATAAAGCCCAAATTATCAACCTGGTAATTAGCTGCTGTGCGTGGATTCCTGAACGTGTTACTGTTCAGTGCTGTCCTCTGACTCCCTGGGACAGTATTTTTTTATGCTGGCTTTATTGAAGTGGTCTGTATTTGCTATATATTTGTGAGTCACCAACTGTTCACGTTACGTATTTCTACGTTGTATTATGTTGCTTCAGGAAAATTTTGTGGTTTGCAAGACTTCTGTACTCGCATCTTTTTAAGGCTTTGGCTCTCATTTTGAGGTCTTGCTTTCTCATTTGTCTCAATACTACCACTGTTCTTGATAGCAGCTTTTATACTTCTGAGTCTACTTGATGAATTGTCATAGGTACCTTTTCAGTGTTTCAGAAAGTTGTCAACATTTTATTTCCTCAGTGCATCAGCTCTGGAAATGTGAAATGCTTTGCCTGCTAATCTTTTGCTGGGAATCCAGGTTTCAGAAGCTTAGTTACTAAATCTTGATTTTTATTTTTTTTTTTCACTGGTTGACAAAATAGACATAGTATTAATATATGTAACAGTTCTATATGACCAAGGAATTAAATTTTTGAAACTCATTTTATTTTGCTTAAATGAGAGTAGTGGCATTCCAGTTGACTCTGAAAATCTGTAAGCATTTTCCAGATACTTTTTGTTCTCTGAAAAATGACTTAACTCCTATTATAGGTCTTCAGTCTCGGAAGAGACCTCACAACCTGAACTTCTTTTTGTATCCCTAAAATTTTTGCCATAAAATGAGAAAATTACTAAAACTTAAACCACTTTTCTTCAAAAGTAAAACAGTATCTTCAGTAGAGTTTGTATTCTACATTTGTTCATTGTTGATTATGTTGGAAATACCAGACACTGGGGACTTCAATATTTCAGCAGCAGGCATTGATGTAGAACTATCAGACCAATGTGGCATTTTCCTTTCCTATACAGATTTTAACGTATACAAACAGATGGCCTTTGTGTGTAACACAGTTTGTAATGAAACAGATGATTCACAATCTAATTCTATCTGTTACAGTCCTCACATTTGTACTTATGATTACAGCTAAATTACTTTGCAGTGAATTTTTCTGTTTAAAATAGTTACTTAGCTGTAAGAAGAATCTACCATACAAAACATTTTTTGTGATGCTGCTAACTGGTTTTGATATGCCTATACATGTAGCAATCCTTGAAATCCATGTCTTGTTCCTATGAACTGTAGGTTTATTGTGCATTTATCACTCTATTGGTATCTTCCATAATAATAACTTTTATGCTCAGAAACCATCTGTATACAGATTGTATGTGTATACAATCCTGTAATTCTTATACATACAAGAAAAACTGCAGTCATATTTTTTCCAATACACCTGATTCCAAACAGCGTTCCTTAGCTAACCTACCTTTTGTTTTCTAAATGTCTTAGATTCTAACAGCAATAGCTTCACCAAGAGTAGGTGTGTCGCCTATGGTGGCAGACGACCAGCAGGTGGCTGGTATTTTAAATTTGTTTTTGCTTTTAGTGAGGCTCAGTACTGACAAGCTTCAAGTACAGTGGCTACTCAGAGTGTGTATTCTCCCTATTGCTGTACAGTTGAAGTATCAAGAAGTTCTAGGAAAATATGGCTAGACTAATCTAGGTGTTATCATTAGACTGAGTGAGGTTCTTGGGTGTATGAATAGCAGCTTTTAGTGGGTCTAAAAAAGGTTAAGTTTTAGATGGATTCTGTGAAATGAGGGCTAGAAAATCTTGATACTCTTATGAAGGCAAACTTCCCTACCAGCTGGAGTCTGGCTAAGGGAGACAGGGAGGGGATTACTTTGTGCATGCCCATTTTATTTTTTCCTTAAATATCTGTAACAAGTCAAAAGTGAAGACAGATGGTGTGGTGAGATGGTCTTTTATTTAGACCCACCTTGGTAAAATTTTTTTCACTTTAACATGTCAAGGGATCTTTTTAATACTGGTTGGCGTTGACTGTGTCAGTGGCAGGAAGGACAGACACTTTTGGTTTAGGAATTGACAGGAGTTTGGGGGAGATGTTTGTAGCCTTGAGAGTCTAATGATGAGTAAGTGAAAATTCATTGTGACCTCTCATCCTGTGAATAAGAATAAAGAGGCTGTGGAAAACAGGTGCTCTTTCAGCAAAGATAGCCTAGTGCTTGTCTATCAGGCAAGTGCAGCCACCTCCTGCCCAGTGTGCTTTGGCATTGGGGTATGTTTGAAGGTGTACTTGTGAATGAGGTCCTGTGTTTGGCACATTGCGATCATGGGAAAATTCAGGCTGGAAGGGACATCAGGAGGCCTCTAGTCCAACCTCTTGGGAATATAGGAGAATTAAATATACCATTTTTCAAAACTGAATGATATGAAGATCAGAAACAACTTGTTTAGTGTTCTCTTCATAATTGTTTTGCACAGATATGCTGCATTTTTTTGCAGTTTTATAGTCACCAAAGAGTTCATTTCACATAAGGCACACTTCTGTTTCTCAGCTAAGAAATATGGAAGATGTGAAGAGCTGAGTCCACCAGGAATGATGGAAAGATTGAGGTATTTAGAGATTTTTAGTCAAGAATAGTACCAGGTACTTATGAAAAGAGCAGGACATATAATTGACTTCAGGTTCTTGGCTGAAAAAAGACCCAGAAAAATACTTCAGGTTTTACTGCAACTATTTTTTACCATAAATTTGAAATTGCTTAATTCGTTGTTATTCTTATGCTTAAACATACAAAATGAAAGTGATTTCACAATTTCATTTGAAACGAAATTGTATTTATTTTTTAATCAAAACCAACCCTCCTACCCCTAAACAAAACAATATGCAAAGTACCTGTCCATCACTCCCAACACTCTGTCTCAAATGCTGCAAAGAATACAGCTTAGAATTGTAAGTATTAAGTGGAGATGTCTCTACTAGTGACTGAACTGAATCCTGGGGTGCCTATGAGCTGCCTGTTCATGTGAAACGTGCATTCTGACTCCACAGAAGTCTCCCAGAATTCAGATGCAGATCTACACTTTGTATTTTAAATTAATCTGTGATTAATATTGTTTAAGTGCAACCCTGTCAGTAGAAAGCCATAAACTCAGTATAAAACAAAGAAAATTACTCTCACTTAAAGGAAAAAGAGAGGTGTATCATATTCTTCATGGGAAATTTGGGAGGCAAATCGAAGCACTTGAATTGGAATTTAGCCAATCTACAATCGAATGATGTTTATTGTGAAACCTATATTGTCAACATTTGAATATTTATGATAGAAATACTAATGATTAAAATAATAATAATGGAAATATTTAGTGAACTCAAGTTATCACATCCACAGTTTGTCTCACTATGAGATTGGCACTGTCAGCTCTAGTAACAACATTGTGTTTAACATATTAAGATATTAGTTCACTGCAAACATGGTAAAAACAATTTCTAGATACTGAAAAAATAATACTTCTGCAACATGAAGATGTCTTTTACATATCCTCCATGCAATTAAGTCCTGACCAGTTCTAACGGAGTAAGGAGGCAGCCAAGACTGAAGTATTACAACTATACTTTTTTATTTTTTTCTAATTTACCTGGGTGTTTCTGATGTAAATTTTCAGCTAATTTGCTACATGGAAGTGTAGTTAGAAAAACTATTGCTAGACAGAATAATTGCAGGTTTTTACTACATGTGCCAAATCAAACTTACATTGCATTTTAATTTTAAACTTCAGTCTTGCCATGAATGAAATAGTATATTTTTAGAAATGAACATAAAGTCAGGTTTGACAGAAGCACTGGTTAATCCCATTGCCTTCTGTGAGATTGCATAAAACTTCCTTAGAGAGAACTGTCCGCTATATTCATCGCATTCTGCTTCTCTGTTTAGGTTCTTTATGATGAAACCACTCTCAAAGTATTGGATACCTTATGTTCTAATAGGGGTATGCTCAGAATTAAAGTGTGTGTTCCCCTGATAGACGTTTTACATGCAAATAATTTTGTATTGCTATAAATACTTTGTATATTAGAAATGCAGTGTTTGCTATCATGGAGATCATAATTTTTGTGAGCTGAATTTGCTTCAGATGATAGAGAAATTATAGGCTACAATATGTGATCAAACAGCAATATGGAAAGCTTAAATAGAATGCGCCCTAAGGACAAAGGCTGGTTAAGACTGTAGGGGATAGAATAAATGGGAATTTTAGTAAAGCTATCTCTGATTCCAACAGATAAATTATGCTCTGCCTTTTTTGTATCTCTTTGGGACTGTACTACATAAATTATGACCAAATATAATTTAGGCTTTCAGCCTATATTTCTGAACATCCATCTTGTACATTTTAAGTACAAAATTACCATTTTGCAGAAGTATGAAATTGAGACAAATTTTTTTCATCTGTGCATTTAACTTCTGCATACTTCATAGCAGCAAAAGGGTTAGAGAGGACCTCATTACTATCCAGAGGGTGATGTTAGCCAGATGATTGCATAACTGTGTTAAGATCTACATAAGCGTGAATAAAGTTTGTGGGACGGAAGAGTGTAGAATTGGATATTATTTCAGAATAACTATCTACTGTAGCTTTAAATAATAAGAAACATGCTTTTCTGAACAGTTGCAGTCAAGTGACCTAAACTTTTCATACATGAAGACCACAGACTGCAGGCCTTCAGTGCACTGATGAGTTCCCAGTTTGCATGTAAATGTCAATGTGTGTGCATAAATAAAGCAATAGATCTGAAGAGCCCTATTTTCTATAATTCAAGCACTATGTGGTATAGCTTGCATTTCTGTGTAAAATGAACTGAGAATTGTACACTTCATTTCTGCCATTATAGTATGCAATGTTGTAATACTATCTGGAATTCTACAATTAGGGCTAACCACAAGGTGCATCCTTGTAGACGTGTGCACCTGTCTTCCAGAGGGGATAGACTGTGGAAAAAAGATGAAACTCCTCCTCTGAGGAAGGCAAACTTGCGAGAAATCTAAATTTTTGACAAAGGAACACAATTTAAAACTGACCCAAGATAACTTTAAATAACATGCTAATAGCTAGCAGTAATATTGTTAGAGGAGTTTTTTGATCCATAGTAATAGAGAACCATCCCTTTAGACCTGCTGTAACTTTTTCTGTGTTAAGAATAAGAAATATCTAGTACTTTTGCACCTGCACATGAGGACCACAACTGCAGTATACAAAGGTTTAAAATCATAAGACCTAGTTAGTATGTGTGGCAAGGTGAATTTATTTCTTTGTTTTGCATATATTTGATGACCATAGCTTTGGGAATTCAATGCAAACTTTCATGATGTGTGACAAATAAAAAGAGAAAATGTCTATTGTAGAAGTAGAATTAATAATAGTGTTGAAGAAAATTCCCCCTAAAATGCAATAGGCATTTTTTTCCTCTATTACAGATTTATTATCCATTTGATGATGCTCATATGTACAGTATTTGGCCATTGCAATATTTACCGTTGTTTGTAGTTGATATTTCATGTAAAGCCACTAGTGTTCACTAGAACTGCTAGCCTTCCCTGTTTTCTACAGTAAGTAGAGGGAATACTGGAACTCAAGCAATAATTCTAATTGCTTATAAAGATTTTAATGGCAATCACTTTAACTGATGGTAGAGATTAGTCTACTATCACAGACACCATCAAAGGCAGCACCAATAGCTTGTCACCTTACCTTCTGTGAGGAAAAAAATGTTTCTCTTATCTACATAAAATGGTGGAAAGTTTAAATTTGAAAAGTGTAAGAATGTGACAGATTCAATTGTAACTTTCAGCTGTTTTTCATTAGAGAAAAGTAAATTGAATAAAATAATAACAGAAAAGAGATTTCTATACTGCTCTACATTATTTAACCTTTTCCATCATCTTCTGGGGTGAAAATGCAACATAAAATGGCTTAGTTAGAGTTTAAAAAAATATAGTCCTTTTTCTTTTTTCACTGAAAAATGAAAGAAATTGGAAAAGGAAATTGTATCAGTCTAGGATCGCTGTCACATTGCTGCTGCATGATTCTTATTTTCTGGTACAGGACTGAACATGTGCCTTTGAACTGTGCATTATGCCTTCAGTAGTTATATTCATTTTGTGACTCTGTCTTCTAAAGTTCTCTTGGACAAAGACCCAATTGCTTAAGGATATTACTGTTGACGTTACACTATGATCTTAGTTTTTCAAGAGGCAATATCTTCTTGCACTAGTCAAGATTCTTCTGAAAATAATGTAGCATCTACATACCTTATAATTGATTTTTTCAAATTATGACTGGGAAGATGATCTTGTGTCAGAGGTCAGACTGTTCTGATGTGTGGTAGAAGAGGATGAAATGAATTCTGTTAAATTTTACAAGCCCTTCTTCTCATTAATTATACAGTATATTTTATGTTTTAGGTCATAAGCTTTTAAAATCAACGTACGAGTGCAGAAGAAAGTTAGCTTCCATAGGGTTAAATTTTATTTGAGTCATTGCTAAGTGATTTCATGTCTAGAGAGCCTACAACTCAGGATGTGTAACATTTATCTGCCTAAAATTAAAAGGAAAGGAAAGAGATTTATTAGTGCTTGTTTCTTGAAGATGGTTTTCCACATTTGGATTGGTTGAATGATTGAGGATAAAAGGCTTTCATAACGATGTTGCATTGTACAAATGAGCTCTAACCAGAAGTGCTGTCCTAAATGCTGCTGACTTAAGGATAAAAGTACTAGGAAGAGGATAGCCTCTTTGTAGTTAAGGTTATAACCAGAATCCTCTTATAAATTTCTAATTTAACTGGTATAATTTAGGGTGGGGTAATTGTCTGTATGTGAAATATGACTAGGTTTGCATTGAAGTTTGAGGAAAGAAATTTTAAAAATGATCAAATTAATTTTGAGGTATAAACAGGCTAACTGATCATCAGTGAAATTGGTGGTGTGGGCAGTGATGTCATTTTTAGAGAGTATGGGGAGGAAAACAATAGAGGTGAAGCTAGGGAGAAGAGTGTCCATCTTTAACTTGAAAACTTTGTTTTCTTTAGACATTTTAGACATTCAAATGTTTACGAATCCTTTCTTAAGATGTGAAAGAAGAAATTCAGCATTAAAAAAATCAGTAGCACCAAAGTGTATTGGGACAATTGACATAATAAATTTCACACTACCCACATAAATATGGATTATTTTTTCCAAGTAACAAGAAAAGCATGTGCATCATAACATCACAATTCCAACCTATAAAAACCTTTTTTTAATTGATATTTGTCCTTTAAAGACTTCTTGATGACAAATGTATCCTCTAAGGTATGTTGACACTTATTGGGTATGAGCTCTTATTTTCATATAACTTTATAATAATGATAACATAATTTAATAGTGACAGTTCTGTAATTTCTTGTGAGTGTTATAATTCCCATTTCTTGAGATAAACCCTCTTTTTACAAATTCTACTGTTTTTAGCTGAATTAGCTGCTTACCTGTAATGCTTAAAATTTCAAACACTGAAATGAAGGTACCAAAAGTAATGCAAACAATTAAAGTTATCTGACTGTATACTATAACTTACTGTCTTTCATTTTTTTGACAAAAGGATCCTCTACTGCAGTCTTATGCTACAGTCCTTGCACTCTGTTCCAGATCTGTTAAGGGCTGGAAAAAGTGCTGCTGCAAGGTCTTAATGAAGATTGGATTTGAGGGGCGAGTAGTATTCTCAACAGTACATTGTATTGTGCTGCTGGCTGATGACCTAGAAAAGGCTATTGCATGCAGTGTGTAAATTGGAAAATACAGGTGGTAGCTCATTTCAGGAGCTGGGAAAGATAGAAAAAGGGGTTAAGACTTCTCTCTCAATCCCTATGCTACAGAGGTATGGAATTAGGGACAAATTATGATATTGCTTACCATAAATTTCTTGGCTTTACCATCCTTTAATATTTTTTCCTAAGGATATTATATTGTCATTAATATGGAGAATATATTCTGATATTCTGAGATACATACAGAGAGATTTGAGAACTTTAAAAAAAAAAAATCTTCAGTAAGCAACTTGTGAATATATGGGCTATTTGCATTAATTAACGTTGATCTGGGCTCCATAGTGAATATTTTAATGTGTGGATTATTTGGGAATTTTTGTCTGGTATTCACAATTTGTTAAGTCATGTGTGTGATTGGTCATCCATCCCACATTTGCTTTGTGACTGAGTGCTTATGATGTTTATAAATATATGTACCCCTGAATGATTTCTGAAGGCTTGTTCTTTCTCAGTGTAGGCATTATAAGGAAGATACAAGAAAGTCGTCTAAGGAATATTAGGAAATCTTGAAACATTTCTTTCTAATTTTCTTCCAAAACATTCTAATTTTCTCCTAGTGACTAATTTAAATATATGATTATGATTCTAGCAGTTACCTCCAAGTAAGTGCAGATGCAAAGATTCAGAGTCAAAGCATGAAAAAGAATAGTTAAGTTGTATCCTGAATGCCGATGTGACCTTTTCTTGATGGTTAAAATGGTGACATCTTTATGGCTGAACACGTTTTTTAAAAATAGAATTATAAACTTAACCTGCAATAACATATAAGTTCTTAAATTACTTTAAAAAGGTAAACTGGAAGTTATTACATCTTGATTTTTATTCATAAAATAAGTATAATGCTGGTATTCTAATATACATCACAGAACATCTGATAATTTCTGTGTAGCTGGGCTGATCTATAGATGCAGAATCTACATCTCTGAGTTTGCATTTTGGATTAAAACTCCTGCTTAACAACTTTGTTAGGTTTCTAAAGGTACTAATCAAAGGATTTTATTTTTTAAAATATCAACAGTCATGCAGCACAATTGTTAATTCCCTTCTTTATTTTTGCGTTATCTTCTTCAGTTACATCTTTTCCTTATAATTGTTCAAATATTGTTACTGTCAGATGTATATTTCACCTATGCTTTCTGCCATGTGATACAGCATGACAATAACATGTGTCAAGTTCATCATGGCTTTCCTGTGGGATTTACAGTGTTATTTGGCACAAAAGTAAACGTATCACACAATTAAATAACTTTTTTTAAAAATATAAAAAGGATGGGTTACTTATTGAAAGACTGTGATAGTTCTGAGAAGAAAATAATCTGTTATGAGTTGTACCTGTGTACGATTTAGAAAGTAGAAGGGCATTGTAAAGAATACACATGATGAACTGCTACTCACTAGTAATTGTTGGCATGCAAGCGCTGCTCAACTAGTGATCAAGATCATTTGGAGTACCAGGTCCACAACATGATTTCTCGTGACACTAAGAATGTTTCTGGTGTTGTTTTTTCATCACTTGAGGAGATCTGAGAACCCTGTCTGTTAAGTTGCTAATTCATTAGCCTAGGATTTTATTGATCTTAAGATGATGAGCCTGATCTAGTCATCAGAGTGATGTTTGATGGTTTACAACATCTGTACAGATGTACAGAGAACTTCCTGTCCTTTAGAGGAACATAGAGAATTTTGGATAGTTCATGAGACTCTAAAAGGGATACACAGTGCATGGTGCTGCCTTACAAAAATAGCCATTACCAGTGGAATGACTTCAGTAAATAGTGTGAAGTTATTTATGAATTTTTACTTTTCCTGGCTTATGCTAGTGGAACAGGGAAAAGTCTGCCCAGGAAAACACCGATAACAAGGACTGAATCAGAATTAAAAAACTATTTAAAAATATGACTCCTCTGAAAATGCTCAGGAGCTGTTTGATCTGCTGAGAATCTCAACAATTTACTCATCTGTGTATGCTTTAAGTAGAGCTGAGACCTGAACTAGTGATAATACTGTATTGTGTGCTGTAAAATTGGTGGCAGCACTAAAAAATGCAAGTACTAAATGGAGGGACTCAAATTGGAGCCTGATAAAATATCACCCCTGTTTGTTCCTCTTTCAGAGCAATGACCTCTCATAAGCCATTGCTTTCTTACTTTTCTAAGGGTTACTGTTGCCTTGATTCCTTCCCTGATTATCTTGAAGCCTGTCAAGTTGGAAAGCTCTCCCCTCCCTTGCTCTTTCTTCCTAATAGACATGAAACAGTCCAGTCAATAATATTTTACTTGTCTTCCCACTGCGTGTCTCTTCCTCTGATCAGTTTAGGCGGGTTTGACTGCAAAAAGTCAGAAGGGAGGTTAAGATCTGAAAGTTCAGCCAAATGTTATCAGCCACAGAGATGTTGCTAAGGGAAAGGCCTTACAGCCCCTAAGACCGGAGCCAATAATAGCTGCACATAACTGATAACATCAACAGCTGTCAAAGATCCAGGCATTTGTGGTTCGTCTGTAAACTCAAACACCTGTATTCAGTCAAGCTTTGATTGTTATCCCCTCTTTTCCTGTCATTTTGATTCGTTCCTTGAAGGTGCTGCCAGGATATTCTAAGCTGCTAGTTGATTTATAAAGTGAAAGAGCCCTTCGAAAGTTTGGCACAGTTTGAAAAATCGACTGGAGGCTCTCATTCATAGGGTGACAAGTTACTTTCACATTGATATTGACAGTATTCTTTTAATTAAGTTTTAGACGATGTAAGGACGGGTTCAGATCCTTGAAAGCACGGGTTAAAAGTATGTTAACAGCTTCAACATGTGTCACTTAAAAGAACATTATGTACTTTAAGACGGTTTCTTTTGTGATGAATTAGATCAAAGTGACTAATAAACATTCTCCATGAAAGCTCTTCAGAACACAGTATATACGTTTGAGATATTTAAAAGATAGTTTTGAAGATCAAACTGTAAACTAAACTAAAATATCTTAAATGGACAGCTGATACTGTTGTCTTACTGCTATCAATTAATATGCAGCATAGGAAAAAGGTTTTTTATTTTTAATGGGAATTTCATGGTAAATTATGCAAGGGTAGTTCTCCTTTACTGATCATGTAGGAAATGAACAGAACATACACACTGAACTTGTGTAGGGGGCTGAGCACATAGCTGAGGACCTCTGAGTTAACAATAATCATAACTCTGAAATCGTGCAACTGTAAATTGCAAACTGATTTTTGTCAGTTATTTCTAACCAGAGCAATAAAGAATAATAACAGAGAAAGTTCTTAGTCAAATATCTTTTTTGCTGAGATTCATTATTATTCTTGACTGAAACATGTTTTACTGCTCAAGTTGCAGATATGCAGATGAAAACAAGGGCTGAAATGTTGGGAACCACAAGTAGACTGTTGTTGAATATGGGCTCAGAATTTAAGGTGTGCTTTTTGTTCTAGCTAGAAAACTTAAATTCAATCGCTAAAAATTTCTTACATGCTGAAATTTAATACTGTGCAAACCCAGTCTTGTATATAGGTGAATGCATCCCTTATTGTCCTGAAGGATTCTACAGTTGGGTGAACATAAGTGCTTAGATTTTTGTGTGAAAATGTGCAGAAGTATGGAAGATGGGGAATGGGAAGAAAAGGCTAGTACTTTTGGTAAACCCAACCTTGACACTTACCACCACTCTAACCTGGAAAGCAAAGCTCAGGGTGACATTAATGACAGTTTGTGACAGGTCTATTCTACAGCGTTGAGCAAGCCTGTTCACATAGAATTGCTGCACAGCTACTGTTTCCTCTTCTAGCTCCAGAGAGACAGATTGGAGGCAAGCCTACCTTGCTGATGATGTTTCTGGCTATGGCAAGGGCTTGGAATAGTGGAGGATCATGTGAAAAGAATATATTTTTCTATTTTCTTTCTTTTTAATTTTTCCCTTAACTTCCTTTTTCAAGAAAATAAAGTTTATTAAGCTTCCTACAAAGAAGATTGTGGAAAAAGTTCCTGCAAGTCAGAATTTTAAAACCCCCAAACTTTATTTTAGGAGAAAATGTATCAAGAAGTTTGAAGGCATGCACAAAACTGTACTGGTTTTGTAACACAGAGGCAGCAAAAAGAAAGTAAAGAATAAATCTGGTATATTTTAGCAGATGTATCCCATGTGCTTACATTTATCTTTATACAAAGTGAAAGCCAGAATTGGAAGCTTACACACTGTCACAGACTCCTGCTGTACTGCAGCTGCCTATCAAGTTACCATCCATACAGAAAGTACTCATCAAGGTAAATTTGGAAGTATTAGTCTTAACTCCTTATTCTTGCAATTTTTGTAAAATCCATACTTAATGGTGTTGAGTGGGTTTCACTTTCTTGAAATAATTGTCTTTGAATTTATTTGGTAGAGGGTTCATAAAAACCTAAAAAGAGAATGGAGTGGATCAAAGTGGTCATTATTATATGAACATAGTAATTTTTATAGGCTTTGGATGCAGTAACAGCTCAGGCAGTGGCTTATCTTTGGGTTTGAACTCTGACTTTAGGGAAGCTCTTCACATTTGGAGTTGGTCACATGCTGCAGGAGCTGAGGACTTTGATAAGGGAAAGACAATAGAAATATTACTGCAGTAGTATGCAGCAGTCCTTCAACCTTTGCAGCATAGGAATATGTTCATAAAACTTTTGGCGTCCTTTCCACAGTGGAATTTGAACGCTGTCTGAGAAGTATTTGATATGGTTCTCAATTAAAGCCTGTATTTCCTTGGGAATGTGTAACTTGTTTCCAAACATACTGAAACCAGCAACTGGGCGTCTAGTTTTCTGAAATTATACTAAGATTCCTGGGTGTTTCTGCTGGGAAAAGTAATGTGGAGTGTTTTCCAGGGTGCCTTTGCCACTTCTTTAGCTATCAACTGCTCAGGTGTCAGGCTCGAATCCACTTACAATTTTAAATACTCTGCCACGGGGAGTATGGATTGCGTGGAGTCTTGCTATTTATTATGGCTTGCTAACCCGCATCAGTAAATATTTTGAAGTGTGTCGCATTCTCAATAGAATTAAGCATGTTTGAAAAATATAACAGAAAATCTTAGTATTTTATTAACTTAAAAATTTTTAAAATTATAACCTACCAGTCTTATCTCATAGTAATTGTTAGTTTGAATGAAAGAAAGAAATATAAGCTTCCGTTCTCTCCTGAAAATAGTATGACCAGCCTTCTGAAGAAGTCTTCTTACTGGTCAGTTCAAAAGATCATTATATTTTTCCACTTACTATTCATACCTCTAGAAACTGAAGCAAGTATTTTAAAATTAAATGAAAATAGATAAGGAAGTATATTTTTAATAAGTTTACTTTTACAAAATCTGTTTTTGATTTATACTGGGACACTTCTGAAGTGACTTTGAGAGACAAGAAAGCCAGGTGGATATGCAGTTGAAACAGTAAAAACAAAAAAAATGGGATTAAGATGAAGGCAGGGAATATGTAGTAGGTTAGAGCAACTCCTTGTTTGATTGATAATATATGGGTTTTGCCTATCTAATACTACGCTATGAGGATTAGGTTATATGGGTTTTTAATATTTATTTTCTCTTAAAAGTACTTTGTGATGTGAAATATAGTTGTAATGAAATGATGCAAAAATAATTTGAAATTATTACACTTTTCTGTTTTATTGCACATAAGTATTCTAATTATATGCTTGCCTACTGCAGAAATGGTCAAAAACCCTCCGAGTCCTTCTTTGAAGCCATTTCATTGTGAATGTCATTTTTCAAGCTCTGAAAGCTCAATCCTCAACCCTTTTATTCACCTGGAACATCTATATTAAGTTCTTGAAAAACAGAGTTTGTAAGATAGTGATGAAACTTTCAACAAAACAGTCTGACTGCTGCCTGTTCCGTCTCCCCTATATAGATATATATGTACATACATATATGGTGAGAAATTGGGCAGATGCAACGTAGGACCTACATGACACCCGTTTTCCTTTAGAATGACAGCAGGAGCCAGTGTGGGATAATAGGACGTTGCAAATGGCAGCATGCCCTTAAGTTAAGGCAGCTAATTTCAGCACCTTTTTTTTTTTTTGGTAGGATTGAAACTTTTCAAAATAAATACCTTTGGAAGTATGGCAGATCTCTGGCATGAGGTGAAATTTCCAGCATTAATCTTATAATACACTATGCATATACACTGTATACACAAGAGACCTAAAGTATTACCAGGTCTATTCAGAAATACATTAACTCTTTCCTGTGGTACCATTGAGGTTCGGGTCCCAATCCTATTAGCTTCCTTGTGAGACAATATTCTTACATTTACATTCTTACATTGAAGCAACTGAGGTTGTGCACAGCCACAGAGATTGTACATCCACTCTTCAGAGATGGAATTTTTAATGTCCTGTTTTCCACATGTGATAACTGAGGGAGGGAACTAAAGCATTCCAGTGACCATAAGATGGATTTTTAGTAGGGTGAAGGTTAAATTTCATGGTTTCCTGTCTTCCAGTATCTATTCCTCTAAAATTATGATTTATTTGGAAAGATGTTTTCTGTCTTTCTAGCAATATACCAACTGAAGTGAAGTGTGTATGCATACTATTAACTTCTTATGGGGCACATATTAAATTCCAGGTAAGTGGGAATCATGTGACTGGCAAGGAGATGAAAGTTCCCTACACCATTCTGCTTTAAAATAGAGTTATTGTGCCACCTAATTTGTTGTTTTTCCTATTTCTTACAGAGAAAAAGAAAATTGCGTGACAAAGGTTAATATAACAATCTTCTCTTATTACAATGATTTATGTATGCTGAGCATTAACAGCAGAATGTCATCCAGCTCTCCCTTAATTTGCAGACATCTGGATTTTTCTTTGTTGGGATCACAGTGGTAGATGACAAAGCTGTACTCTTGAGAAATAGGAGAGAACACTGTCATTCATAGCTTGTTATACCACAAACACTGAACTCTTTGCAGTTATCTCTGGCAAGTCAGTGGACTTCAAAAATAGAGCTCTGTTTTTATCCAAATGATCCTCACTAATGAAATACATGGTGAAGAATATTATATTCATCTTAAAATTATTCTGATCCTATAATATGTCAAATGACTTGATAGTGGTTAAAACAGCATAAATGTGAATTCTGCAATTTTAATTCAGAGGTGTCAATGCTGCAATTTACAATGATTATGCTTTAAAGAAGTCAGTTTTGTTTCTTTCTGTAATGCAAGGTATAATTTATGTTTTAGAAATGTCTGAAAAGTGGAGGGCAGGGTAGTTTGATTAAAGTAAGATGCATTTTTGACATGTTTGAATCAATTGTAATGAGAATTTTTCGTTTTATTGGTGTTTTAACCCAGAATGATCTTGGTGCTGTGCAAAGGTATGGCTTCTAAAAACAATGTTTCATTATACTGGGTATCACTTTGCCCTGAGTAGCTCAGCCACCTCTGACATGAAATGCAGATTTCAAACATTAAACTTGAATGGAAAAATGATCATTTAGCAAAAGGAATATTCTTATCTGAGAAGTAAAATGAGAATATTGGCTTGTATTAAATAAATACATGAGCTGGAAGTTAAATATAGTGTGAATGCTTACAGGAGCCACAAAATGTATCTTAGCATTTTTGGCACCTTCAGTCATCAGTTATAATTCCTGTAACATCCACAGGGTTTGCTTGCTTCTCCTCTACCTCGTTTATGACATTTGATAACAGTTTGTAAGTTGAAAAGGATCCTGTTTGTGAAGGACTATCTTACTGTCTGAATCAGTAATCCTAGTAACAAGCAAAGTATGGAGGAAAGAAATTATGTTTTATATGTACTCCAGAATTTTCTACAAGATGGAAAAGACACTTTCAGAAAATTAATTCTCCCAGTTGTTTTTGGATGGTGCAGTCTTATTTTCCAGGCTGTTTTTTTTAAAATTATTTTTTAAAATTTAAATAGTCTGCCTATGTGTTAAATTTTTCTGCTTCACAAACTGTAATAAACATTTGATGCAGAAGAATGTTCAACAACTCCAAAAGCATCCTTTTAAAATATGACTTAAAGTTGAAAACCTTTCTATTGTGTATGTGTGAATACAGTTAACTCTTAGAACGTTTTACCCAGCATTTAGCATCCATGCAGTTTTCAATTTTATAGTGTAACCGAAATGGTAAATTGGAGTGTAAGGAAAGAGCACATACTGTTCTTTTGTTTGAAATAAAATCATTGTTCCAGGACATATGTTTTGTACGTAGCTAATCTGTGCAGTTGGCTACTGTTGGTTATTTAACACTCAGTGTATTCTTTGTAAGCATATGACTGTATTAATCAAATCAACGTTATTTTGCTTCCATACAAAACTTACTCTTTTCATTTATAGACTATTTAAAATAAATGAATAAAATGGCAAATGCACCTGCTTTTGCAAATGAAGACATAATTTAGTACCAAAATTATCTTAAGAATATGCAGCATCCAAAGGTGCTGTATGAAACAACTTCTTTGGTAAAAAAAAAAAAAAAAAATCACAACACATTGGAGATCTACCCTTTATGAAATACAGGATATGATGGATTTTGTAATGCACACTTGATCAAGCAAAACACTATGCTCTTATCCCTGGTTTTTAAACTTTTCCCAGAGAAAAGTTACCAGGAAACCTTACCTGTGCTTCCCCCGAAAATGTTCCACAAGCCTTCTGAATCCAGCACGTGCATTGGCTGATGCTTAGATAATATTGTTGAAAATCTTTTAGTTACATTAGTGTTGAACTTGTTTTACTTGTAGGCTATTGCTGTTGTGTGCAAAAAATCTGGGAAACTTTTTTTTTTTTAATTAGACAGCGAAGAAGAAAATATTTCTGACATTCTTTAGTAAAATCAACTATACAAACCTTAGGACTAAATAGAAATAAGAGGTTAAAGAGAAAAGGTGCGTCTAGCTCTGTTCAACAGAAGACCTTTTTGTACTCGCAAGGTGATGTTACAATTTTTTTCTTCCTTGTTATCAAGTACATAGTTAACTTCCTGTGCTTATCAATTCACCAAAGGGAAATTCTGCTAACTAACAAGAACCTGATTTCAAGAAAAGAAGAGAAATCTGAACTATATCTAATTCAGAATTCTAATTGTGGAATGTGAAATACAAAAAAAGTTATTGTTATGAAATGATTCCTGACTTATCCCCTCATTTGCCCTGTAACCCATATTCCCTGTTATCAGAGTGAAATAAAGCTCTTTCCAGCCTAACGTCATGTTACGGCATTAGTGTGATTCCTTTAGTAATTAATAGAATTTAGGTTCCAGCATAGTCAGTTTTGATTTAGCAAACATTAAATTAATTCAATCTGCAAACACTTAACTCTGTTAGAGCTATTGAGGGGAGAAAGCATTTGGATGGACGGCAGAACGCATCTTCATCGGATTGCTAGCCACCTCAGAGTAGTTAACAGTCAGATCAATAGAGCTCCTAGAGCTATAATAAAATGGCTTCGACAAGCTCATCTGTGGCTGAGAACACAGTATACACATTGATTTCCTGGCCTGATATAACCCATTTACCTATTCAGCTAGTCCGTTAAGGAAGGTGTAAGGCTACAAAGGCCCAGGGGAGCAATGATGCCTGTAAGTAGGTTAGCAAATACTTGGAAATGTCTTAATTTGTTTTACAGTTTCTACTTCAGGGAGATTTTTTTTTTTTAAAAAGGGAAAGGCTTATATGTAATTCCTTGTTCTTTTGTAATGATTTTAAGTTGGGAAATATATAGTGCTCTGTGCTCAATTTCTGTTTTCATAGAGGTTCTCACTGTTCTACTAACTTGGAGGTTTGAATATTTGTGATCCCCAAAACTGATTTATTGCCCTGCCAGCTTTGAAATGTACACGTTATAAAGAATTTGCCAAGCCAAAACTTAACCACTATCTGTTATCCTCTACTGTTTTGTTCACCTGACTTGTTTTCTTGAATCTGAGAAAGAAAAGGTGATAGGGAGGGTATTTATATATGGGGATATGTGAATCAACATTACCTTGTTCCAAGCCAGGTTCTTGCACTACTTTTGGTTATTTATTTATTACAGCTTTCTGAATTCTGTATTGCAGAACTGGGAGCTGGAAAAGTGATTCTAGTCCAGCTGTACTATCAGATTCT
The DNA here is from genome assembly GCA_907165065.1 of Caprimulgus europaeus. Next base: position 12,007,973 of record OU015536.1, read on the forward strand.
GCTGAATTCTACACTGCCTTCTGCAAGTGAACCTATGGGTACAGAAGAACAAGAGAAGAGGAGAAACAAACCAGTACTTGATACTCGCTGCTGGTAAAAACCGAATTTGAGTGTTCCAACTGAAGGTAGTTTCTTGTGAAAACAATTTTGTTAAGCAGCTTAGAGAACTGTTAAGTTCTTACCTGAACTCTACTTTCACATTGTGTTGTGGCCAGTGTAATTTCTAGTAGCATTTCTTATGTCTTTTCAAATATTGTACCATGTAGAATGTGGAAATTATTAGCTAAGACTGATATTTGTGATACTGTGTCCCAAAATGCGTGTCTAGGTATGTGAAAAAGCTGTTTTTAAATCAAGTGCAAATGTTTATTCATTTCATTGCTCTCAAACTCAATCTTTGTTTCCGTTCCGTTAGTGGCTTGTTTTATTCCCTCTGTGATTCAGTACTGAGCGGGTGGATACTCAAACCATTCATGAGGAAAGATATATTGAAAAAGACAGAATGGTAAAGTGGCTGATAGGCAGTTATTAGATTCAGATAAACTGTAATCTTAAGTCATCTTATGAGCATGCTAATTACACAATGACATTACCTACATAGAGTGCCATTGCTTTGTTAACATGTTATGCAAGGTCCTTTATTAACACTGCAAGAAAGGACTTCCTCTCATTAGATGGTTATGCAAAACTGTAATTATACTTGCCTGTGAAAAATGGTGAAGTTATGAAAGGCTTGCTTCTTGAGGGCTTTACTTTTTTTTTTTTTTCCCCTTTGCAGATTATAATCAGTCTTTCTGTGGAGCGAGGGTGACACAGTTTAAAGTAAGAAATTTGTTTCTATCTAAGGTTTAGAATTCAGTAATCTCTTTATCTTTCTGCTAAGATAACTATTATCTGTTTTACTGTAGCATTAAAATAAAAAAAAAATTCTCTGATAGCTCAAACAGTGTATGTAATTTTGAAGAGAAATTTGGGAGCTGTCACTGAGGAGAAAATTAGCAGTGAATGACTCAAATTTAAAATTGCTTTTTAATATAAACATAAAATATTTTGGATGTAATAATTACTAGTGGTTTTAACAAATGCCTTTTTATTGAAACACATTTTTTTCTTGTGATGCACTTTTGCATTTTCAGTTTTGTAACTGATATAATCTCCTTGTGAAAATTCTGCTACGTACAAGCAATATTCTCAGCATCTTCAATATTAATTCCACATTTACCTGTAAAAAGCGTGATATAACTGCTTATAGCCCTACATAGACAAAGGAGAGATTTCAGATCAGTTTTTACCTGTAACACTATGACTGCAGATCTTCAGCCATGTCCTTTTAAAGGCTTCTTTGGAGGTGAGTTCTTATTTCTTCCATAAATTGGACATTTGTACAGACTTGGCTGTCCTGGGAAACTTCCTAGTGATCAGTGTTACTTTTACAGTTCTGCAGGAGTGGGCATAAATTATATTTATTTATTTATTTATTATTTGCCTCATTTTCTTTTGTAAGAAAAGGCTGTGAAGCCCCTCTTCAAAGCTTTATTTTCCAGAGTGGACATACTATAGGTGAGTTTAATGCTCTCTATGTGCATTTCAGATGGAAATGGTCACACTCAGAGAAGGAAATATTTTGTTTCAACTCCAGTAGTGTCTGAATATTTTAATAGGTTTGTTATCCACATAAATTTTGCACCTGAAGTGATAGTGTTTTGTGTCCTTAATATCAAGCTATCTGAAATTGTACATCTAATTATGGATTAAGGGCTTTAAATTTATACAACCAAGCTTCAAAATTCAGTTGCAGCGTTTTGATTGAACAATGTGTGGTTTTTATGCTAATCATGTAAACCAGAAGCACTATTACTTCTAATTTTATTTTATTGTGAGATGAAATGATGGTAATTTCAGTTCAAATGCAGTGCTTTCAGAAATTTGCAAAATACTTGTAAGGACAATGAACTGCACAGTGAAGGTATTTTGAGGAAGTCAGAGTCATCCTTTGTCTGGTATGGTAATTGAAAGAGTTTTGTGCATATCTTTTGTGACACTGGCTTCAGGTTGGCAGGTGACAATGTACTGCAAGCAACTCATGAAGGCTGGAAGCATGTGCAAGGATTATGGACAATGTACATATGATTTTAAAATACAAAACAGGCTTAGTGGACAGCGAGCAGCTGATGCTCCTTTGATTATCCTAAAAGGTAGAGGAAGCAAAATGAAATATAGCAGAAGAATATATAGTATACAATATGTTACAGAAAAGGCAATCAAGTGTGAAATGACAGCAAGAGAAGCCAAACGAGAACAGGCAACTGATGAAGAGCTAGTGGTATTGAGGAAATACACCTGGGTTGGAGGCTAAAAGCAGACTAGAAAATGTTATGCCACTCAATACAAGTGGAAATAAGCATTTCAGGAAAATTTAATTTTTCTGAAATTAGTACTACAAAGTTTGAAAGTGTAAACTGAGAGACTTAATTTGAGAGGCATTTGGTGGTTATTAACCAAGAATGGTAGTGAAATAAAGAGTGTGATTAGTACTGAACACTTCAATAATGAAGCAGAATACTTGTGGAAGAACTAGGATTGTGTGCTGGCAGCCTGGCTGGCAAGCCCTGAAATCACAGGGAGAAGGTGTTGCCTTGATAAACCATGCCACTGTTTAATACTAGAGCTCCTGAAACCTTTAGCTCAGACTCTCATTTCCTTTTACACTTTCACAATAAACATTTGGTTTACTGGCATCAGGGTGGATCATATTTTTCTCAACATATGGATTAACATTTTCAATTGTTAGTAGCAATAGACCACATTTATTTCAAGTGAGTTCAAAGGCTATTTGAGACAAAATGGAATATGACATAAAATGCTGATACTGTTGTGACCTCAAGCAAATGTAGAAGTTGCACACCAAAACAGTATGTTGCCAAAGGCAACCAGAACAACACTAGCATAAAAACTAATAGACTGGGGAAGAAGAAAAAAGCAACCAAAAAACCTCCCAACCAACCAAAAACCACAACCAAGCTCACTAGAATATTCCTAACAGCTTACAGGAATGTACCTTACTTTGTGCCCAGGGTGAGTAACTCGGCTACAGGACAGGATAGAAAGAGAAATTAACACTAACAAGTGGGAGAAATCTCAGTGAGGATATTATCTTAGAAATCAGGCAAAACCAAAAAGGATGTGTACATCAGGACTGCCAACTGGAAGTACACAACTCTAGCCATAACTCCGTTGTGTCTTTGAAGATATTAAGGATAGTGAATAGCTTGTTGAAACAAATATGTTGCATATTAGGCATGAAAAGAATGGAAAAGTGTATGACAAGGTTAAAGGTTTGAACAAATTAATTTCTTAAGTAGTCTGTGTATGTGGTTTTATCATGGGCCATCAGGTTAAAATATCAATGAAATTTTTTTTTAAAAAGTTGCAGTCAGGAATCTAATTACTTCCTTTTGTAACATTTCTTGTAACCTAATATTTTAATGAAAAATTATTTGTTGTTAGCCATTCTGGGAGTTTTAGAGGAAATCAGCACAATTTGAGAAAACAGATAGCTAAATATCTCTCTGCTTTCACATGGAATCACCATGTATTAGGAGATCTCAGGAGCTTGATATCTATCAAGAATTTTGGAAAATACTGGAAAGACAGTGCTGTTTGAAATGGCAGGTCTTTGGGTCATTCTGAGAGGCAGAGGATGTGCTAACTTTTTGCAGAATGAATGAAGTCATATGGGACTGTATGTGATCTGCTCAAGCCAAGTTTTATATATGTTGATGCTACATTTTCTGTGTGGGCTGAATCCCACCTGCAAGTTACCATGGCTGTTTCACTTAAGTGCTTTGGAAATCATCACAGACCTTTTTGGATGATCTGATTTTTTGGGGGCTGAGCTTGTGATTTTCATGTGGTTTAGAGTGTCTTTGTGAATACTTAGTACGGGGTTTTTTTTGTTTTTTTTTTTTTGTCAGTCAGTGACTTGGATTGCAAATATAAGTGATTTAACTTTTGCTTGAATAGTACCCATCATATAAGCCAAGACATTCTTTTAATAAGTGAGACTAATAAATAAAGCAAAAGGATTGGAGTCAGAGGGCCCAGAGCCTTGCCATCAGTCTGACTCAACTCAAGCAATTACCTAAGTAATGTAGCAATAAACAAAAAGAAATCAAATGGATTTTTCACTTCAGAATTAAAAAAAAAAAAAAAGTTTTGTTTCTTTTATCCTTGACTTCTAAGGCCACAGCCACACACAGAGCTAGGGCAGCATTTGCACCTCGCACTTCATAGAGCAAAGCATACATACTGCCTGGGAAATAAAACATCTTACTTTAAAATAAATGAGAAAAAAAGCAGTCTGAAAATTAATAACAAGGAATGTACAGTTTCTTTCTTTCCTTTCCTCCTCCCGAGCCCTACAGTGTATAAAAGAAAAGCCATTATTATGCAGCAAAAACAATATAATAAATAATTTCAAAGGCAATGAAAGCAGGATTCAAAAAACTGAGGCACAGAAGAGTGAACTTCTGCATGCATGGCTGTGATATATGGGAAGAGATGGTATCTTAAGTTCTGTGGTGAAAAATTGCCTATGGAAAGATTCATTTATCAAGAATACACCAGTTTTAAGGGAAATATTCTGACGTTAATTGTAACCTTATACTAAGTTTGACTAAAACTCAATAGGTAGCTCAAGATCATGAATTTTGACTCTCAAACTCCCAGTTCTTCAACTTGTTTCTTTTTACTATGGGGTAAAGGTTTTGTATTTTTCTATTAAATACTACCTTTCTTTTAACTCTATTGGTCTTTCCAGAGAAGAGGAGATAAAGATATGACCCTCTTACTCTGTCTGTTCTCCACAATTACTTTGGAGAATGTGTGGTTAGTTGTAGTCCATGATGTCTTCCCATGGCCAGAAGCCTCAGCATTGAAAATGGCTATGCAGCAGATAGAGAGATCTTAGTCTCATGTGTGGCATTTAGCCTTCCAAAGCATACATGTTACTTAAAAAAAAAAAAAAAGTTAAAGTAGGAAAGCTTTTTTTATTATTCCTCAAATTAAAGTATGCTCTTAAAAGAATAGCTTTCAGAAGTTTTTCTTGTTTTTCCCAGGTCACAGTTAAGTGTATGGTAATGGATTACAGTATAACAGAGGCACAGTTCTGTGACAGACAGTCCCTAGTGTGACATACCAACATATTTCTTATACCATATATTTTTGTGTTGGAGTTTTTTATTTTTTTACATTCTACTGGGGACATGGCCATATTTTTTTTTCTCAGAATTTTGGAATACATCCTGAATTCTCCTTTCTCCTTGTCTCTTATTCCCTATCCCTGTTTCTTGGAGGAAGGAACGTTTTATTCAGTAGGATTTTTATGACTGTAATTTACTGTGTAAACAGAGATATAAGTAGCTGATAGCAGCAGCAGGTAGTATGGATGTGACTGGGATATGGAAAACTGTGTCTCTTTCCCAAACAGTGTCTATGGGAACAGGGAGCTTAATGAGCTTTTGATATTACAGGATGCAAAGGCAAACCTTTCTGTTATCTGTTTGGTTCTGGAGAAACACTCAATCACAATAAGAATTGGCACTGGAAATTTGGCAGGATGCAATACTGTCCTAATGACAAGATTTAGAATGAATATTTCAATTTTGATGCCAGAATATAGTAACTAGTGGATGGAATTGCTCATAAAGCATTCAGCAGCCTCATTAAGATGGGTCATATTGTCTCCAGGCAGAAGTAGGCTTGGAAGATGGATATTTCTCTGTCCTTAGAACTGTTGTTTAAAGAATAAAATCCAACATCTGGTCCTAATTTAAAGCCTTGTCCATACTGTAGAATTAGAGTTTTAGCCAATTATTTGTAAGTTTTCAGTTCAGTTTCTAATGGATAATGGAGCCAGCTCATAGATGTCTTGGTAATTTAGGTGTATACTGCAAAGCCTAGGGTAGTTGAGCCAGTTCCTTAAATGTGTGCTTACCTTTAGGTGTATGAGTAGTATAATAAACCAAAGTGGGACTAGTTTTGTAGTAAACAGTGTTTCTTCCTAATTTGTATTGAAATAATAATTTTGTAAGTTACATAGTAATGTTACTTCTAGAAATTTTGCTTTACTGGTATGGCCAAAAAGATGCATTTTTTGGGGCGGTGAAAAAGCAAACCAGGCAGTCTTAAAACATATAATCTCTCTGTCTTTCATATAGTTTATCCATATGGGTTTTAAATGTATAGGTTATTTATTTGAAAACTTGCTGTGCTGTGTTCTGAGGAAGATAATTTTATAACCATCTTTTTCTGCCAGTGTCATGTCTTTCCATGGAGAAGTTGCTGCTGGTGAATTTAAACAATTTCTGTTCTTTGCTAACCTCCCCACACAGTAATGGATCACTCTAATAAAACTAATAATAGAAGTTGAATATGTATGAGATTCCTGTACATCTCTTTTGCAGTGAGTAGTGTAAGCAGAAGCCATTGATATCTGGAGAGTATCAAAATTAATACAAGAAAAACTCGGTTAAAATGTTTACTTAAAAATATTTCAGTAGTTTTTATTAAACTACCTCCTAGGTAACGCTACAGCAAGAGTAGTATTCTTGCACATGCATAGAGATGTCATGCTGAGCTTTGCTGCATTGTTATGGGGCTGCCTCAAACCTCTGTGCTGCTATTAGAGTAGAAAACATGTAATGTATTATTTGGTTTGAAACCATAAAAATGATTTTTGTTTGTCATGCTATGCTCTGCATGGTCTCAAGGTACTTTGCTGTTTAACTCAAATTTCAGATCCTTATGGCATGTGGTAGAAACGTTACTGTTGTGGGGGTTTTTTTCTCCTTATCTACATAAACAACATAACTTTGTCAGAAAATTGAAAATGTGCACTTTGTCCCATCAGCTAAAATGGGCTGTCAGATAATGCTTTCTTTTCTCCATTGCATCAGATGAATGATGTAAATGGTTTTTGGCTTTGGAGTTTTTTTTTTTTTGCAAGGCACTAGAGTAAATGATCAGAGTAGTAACATTTTTAACCTTATCTATCATACTGAAACATTTTTTCTGCCTCCAATAAAACATGTCAGAGTCGATTAAGGACATTCTTCAATGAGGTATAATTCACAGATTTTAGTAGCGAATCCAAGAGCACTGAAGTATTAAAGAGGCTGTGAATACTTAATTACGGATATGTTGCCATCCTACCTTTTACTGAATTCCCTTAACACTTTGGTGCTCTGTATCTGAAAATGCTCTTTTCCTCTGATGGTGAAGTAAAAGGAAAAGCCAGGTACAATGGCAGAGCATATGTCACATTGTATCTAGTGACAGTGCAGTGAAAGATACTGCTGTTCTAGTACATTCAGCTGTGCTTATCTGGTACATGAGTGCACATTACTTTCCATGGGCTTGGATCACTTTGGACAGTATCATTAAATGCCACGTCATTACCTGTTATGGAGTAGTGCTTTTGCTTGAAGTGCCTCCTGGGATACATGCAACAGTAGGAAGAATGATGGGTAAAGATGGAAGCAGCATTAAATTTTCAATGGAAACACTATTGACTTTGACTTTTCAGAAGCCTTATCTGTTAGATGGTGTTTGTCACAGAACCTGTAAAGCTGTGGATGTTCGTCAGTTGAAAGTTGCAGGCAGTTGAACGATATGGACAGGTGAAGGCTCCAGAGGGATCAGCTGGGCTAGCATTGAGCTGGAGGGGGTAAATTGAAGGTTTATTTATCCAATTCACTGTCAAGGTCAGCTTGCTGGAGAGCTGTCCTATGTGTGCTTACAAAATGCCAAAATCCTGGCAAATTGTCTGAAAGAGCCTCCAAATCATTGACCTTTGTACGGCTCACATCAACATGCCAATGTCTTTTAACTGTATCCTTAGAGTGCATTAAATAGTTTGTAAAATCATGCTTTTAATGTCAGCAGAAGTAGAAGTAACTTTTTATTTTCAGCAATAAGGAAAAAAATAAAAGATACCTAATGATGACAGAAAGAAACATATGAAATAGAGAAGCTGTTTCTTCTGAAATAAGACTTTTAGCATCTATTGCTTTTTCAGAGCACACTTCAGAGCATGTTTTAAAGAGGCTGTTGTTTCTCTTCCTCTCCAGATAAAACATCTAAAATGTTTAGATTTTTTTTTTTTCACTTTCAAATACATGGTATTTAGTGTATTTCTTTTGTAAAATCTAGGTTTTCAGTATCTCATTTTTAAGATTGCCTTTAGCCTTTTTACTCTCACAAGTGAGTTACTCAGCTTTTAAGCTAGTTAGAGCTTAATTTATTCTTTTCATTAGTTATGATATAGTTTTTAAATGTCTCATTGCTTGGGTTTCTACTGTAGCTGTGTTGGATATCTATTGGAAACAGGTCAGGTTTTTTCTACCTCTAAGAAAATTATACGTGTCACTTTGGTAACTGTGTAGTCTTTTAAAAGTTGTTTGTGGTTTTGGTTTGTTTTGTTGTGGTTTTTTGTTTGTTTTTTTGTATATAGGAATCCTTTTACATATAGGAAGTAGTGTTCTCTGTGTTATAACTGACTCTAAAATTTATATCAGGGAAAAAGTAGAATATGCCTTTCTTAGTTTGCTGTGAAGCATATGTCCTCCTGTTCCAAAGCTATTTAAATTGTCTACATTTAACTAAAGTAGGATGAAAATAAAAACACAGCGGGTTTAACCATAATTAGCTTAGTCTTATAAAGGGGCATGTTTGACTGTTTTAGTGAATATGATTTTTTACTTGTTTTGTAGTAGGTCTTACTTCCGTTTAAATATGCAAGACTTATTTTCAGTGTGTGCTTGTGGGTTTTTTTTTCCCCTGTTTGTTAACGAGATACCCAAAGAGGTGTTTTTCTGTGTTTAATGCTGCAATTTTCTATTTTTTTCTCCTTATCTTTTGTTATGTCTCTGTAAAAATCCGATTTTCCAAGTAAGTCAACTGAACTTACATTTTCCCCAGAAATGAATGTTAATACCAATGCACTGTATGGCTCTTATGGTATGGGTAAAAATGGTAAATTATGGATAGTAATGATGAAAACAAAAATAAATTCTAGCCCGATTTTGAGAATCTCCATGCGAAACACTATTTTAAACTAATTGAGAATTCTCCTTCTCTGTTAATGCAAATTTTATTTTCCAATTTTATCAGAATCTATTTCAGTGTTTCGATAACACTTGGTTACTTTGTATTTCATTAGTGTATGTATGGATCTATGAACATTTTTAGAGTTTGATACAGAAATTATTGAAATAACAAAGAAAAAAATGAGCCCTTGAAGTCTTAACTGTAGCACAAATGTAAATTTTGGTGTATGTACTAATTTTGAATATATGTAATTCCTATTAATTTTATGGCTTTTGTGTAAATCATTAAGTACTTTTTAGACCATAGAGAATCTCACATGATGGCTGCTAAGGGCTGCCTTTGAGCCATAATATGCTATCACGTGAATCTGCTGTAGTTCACAGATCGCTGACTTGACAGAGCTTTATTATTATTTAATATTTATGTTATGATATTGCCCAGAGTCCTCAGACTCAGACAATGCCCTGTTACAGTGGGTATTATACAAACAAGGATATAGACATGATCAATGTCTCAAGGAGCTCAGAGCTGTTGTAGTTCTAAGGAGTAGAGGTCACTCTGAAATGAAGTAAAAGTCTACGTAAACTTTGCAAAAAAGTTTTGCGGTATGCCAAATTTGAGGCAGGAAAGAGCAAATCAAAGGTGGAGAGGAGAGATGAGGGTTCCACCTGTATAACAGAGTAAAGTCTGCCTTTATTGTTGGTAAGTACACATTTAGACAGAACAAGAGCAAGACTGAATTATGATGCAGTGCCTCAAGGCACACATTGTATTTCAAATTCAGACATTAGCTTATGTTTTATATGCTTTATATTCTACTTTAATTGAAATTGCTGCTTTTTCAGATGAAGATGTAGCAGCTAAAGGAGGAAAGATATTGCCCAAACAATAGGTCTGAACTGCATAACTTCTTCTTTGCAGTTCCAACAGTTGTAGTTTGCAGTATAAGGGTGCAAAGTGAGTAGATACACACAACTGCCATTTTCTCTACCCTTCAAGTTTCTTCTTAGTTCTTTCCTCTTTGGTCTTGAAATGCTGAGCAGGGAGGATTTCCTTCATACTTTTTTTTGTGAAACTAGTAGGAACTCTTAAAAACTCCTTAATGTACTAATATTCCTCTAGCAGAGTGGGAAAGTTTCCCTTTCAGGGAGAAACATACTGCCTCTCACTAAGAGAATGTTGAATGTTTATGATGAAATAGAGGGGATTTATTCTGCTGTCCAAAAAGACTTTGTTTACTGTTTATTTTGATTTATACTAAACTATAAGTAATTATTATTCAGATTCCAAGTTCCTTTGACACTAATTTAAAATATCAATTTTTTTGCAGTAACTTTTACTACGTAATATCTTGGTGGCAACAAAATATGTTTAAGGAATCTTGAACTAGCAGTAATACTATCTTTTAAGGGAGTCTTGGTTAAACGGAGGGAGGAAATTGCCTTGTAGCATACTTTGGATGCTGGAAGTAAATTATAGGAGCCCCGAGGATAACTTAGTTGGCTCCTTCCTCTTTTAGCTAGCCAACCCATTGACTTCTACACATAAAAAGTTCATATGTTTTTCGGCTCTTCCTCTTATTCTTGCAGACTGTCTGGATCATTCAGAGTTTGGTTTAGACTTCAGACACAACCCTGGTTTGTGAAGGCAGTATTTTGCTACAGGTAATCAGATTGCTTTCATTTACTGATGCTGAGTGCGAGATATGGGTTTTGGTAGGAAGAGCTAGAGGTCAAGGGATGCTGACAGAATACCTAGTCCTGCTCAACTTGTTTGTGACTGTCCATAGCTCTAAAAGACTGGTTCAATAGCCTATGTTATCAGACAACATCAGCCAAGTTCCCCTTTTACCTGCATGATCCATGTGCTGGTCTGAGGAAGTATATAGAAACTGCTCTGCCTGCCTGATAATCACTCTGGATTCTGATTCCGCATCCCAAGGATCTCATAATAACTCAAACCATCTGAGCCATAAGAGAAGTATCCCGCTAAGATTTCCCCCCGCCCCTTCCCCTGCCCCCAGCCTACTCACTCCATAACAGGTTAGGATACTTAGAGTGTTTTCCTCTTAAGTTTGGATGGAACAAGTTCCTTTGACAAAGCACATGTTCCTCTTGTCATTGCTTCTTGTGACTTTCTTCAAGTGCAGTTCTGCCCTCATGAAGCTTAGAGCTCTCTTTAAACAATAATGTTTAAAGTAGACATGCACTGTTTGTCATTTAAGAACACTTTTCTTTTGCAATGGCACCTTTTTGGACTACTGATTGTAGAGGAAAAAGGCAGTGTACGATACTTCAACTACTAAGAAATTCTACCTACTCTGCAGCAACTAGTAGTGTTTTGTGACCTATTGCATTGGTTATTTCATCTTTGAATGCTGACCATGGTTTCAAGCACCTTGGTGTACAATGATGATTGAGAAGTACCCCTTACTCCTTTTGCTTGAAAGTCTGCAGCGGTTTCAATAACGTATGGTGTAAGCACAATAGCTTTTAGAACATAAGAGGCTGCAGTAATAGGGGCCATCATGAACATGCTGAGGTATCTGTCTTAATAATGTACTGTAAAATTAATCTGTACTTGTGCAGTAGTTGCTGAGGGTGGCTGCTGCTTTGCAGATCAATTCGATAGTGTGCTGTCTGTATTGGAACTTGTGTGGTTCATTTTCTATGGTTAAAAAAACCAGACATTCTGGATTGTATGACGGAGTTTTGATAATCCATTAACAATAAAAATAAAAGAGAAGTACTCAGCTGAAAAGAGACCTTAGTATGAATCATAAGAATATTTGATAAAAGGTCTACATTTAATATTGCATCTCATTATTTGCTAAACAAGCTAGAGTTTTCTTTGACTTCCACATCACTGAATGTATTCTCATCATACAAGTTCTTTGTTAATTATGCAATTTTATTTTAAGAGAAATCTGCCAAATGTAGAGATATTAAACAATTAATGTTCAAGAATGTAAGAAATGGGAGAGATTAACTGCACTGATTATGGAATGTGAGGGTTTTAATCTTTTGGGCTAAACAAGGAACAATGGATACTTTGCCTCTTTTATTCACAAAATAAACAGTTGTATGTGCATGTGAGGTTTTGGACCTGAGCTTGATTTACTTCATGCACATGCAGTGTGATGGGTACATCTGTTTCTTCATTATTGGAGAAATAACTCCTAGATCACTGGTTAAAATATAGTCAATGTTAGTAAGACCAAATGAAGTAACTACACTATGAACAGTGAATTTAAGATTCTTAAAACCGTTGTACTGGACTGATGCTTTTATTTAAAAACAACAACAGCAACAACAAACAAACTTCTGTGGTTAGCACCAATTTTCACCTAGGCTGAAGTAATAACTTTATATTTTATCAACTAGACCTGTATCTATTTATAGTATGGAGAGGGGGACTGAAGTAGAGAGAAATTCTGATCCGGAGATGAAAAATCAGGATATGCATCCATCTATTTCTGATTTCAGGAAAAATCTAATGACAGATACATATATGCTCTGAAAGACTACATATTTGATGACACAGAGAGTCTCAGAAGAGATTATTTGAACATTATAACTTTATGCCTAAGTGTGGTACTGTCAAGACCAAAGCATAATGTTTTCCTATCTAAAATTTAACTACACTGTATTTATTGTTTTGCAGAAGAACATTAAAGGAATCTTATCTGTCAGCATACAAGAACAATGAATGAGCAACTTAAATTTACAGGAGTAAATTAAATGTCAACTTTATTTCACCAGAACAGGCTGTTCTTCTTTGTTAGCAGAGGTTATAACCACTGTTTTGAAATACTTGCTGCTGAGAAATGATTGACAATTGTGGACAGAAGTGTAAATCCAACAGGTTTTTAATTTACTTGATTTCCATATTTATTGCAAGTATACAGATAAGTTTCAAAGTATGCACTTATATATAAGTTAATTGTTGTCATACTGTGTTAACTCAATTTTCTTCTGCACTCGCTATAGTTTCAACTTTACTGCTCTGTCTCTTCTCATATTGGCTGTGTTGTTGTAACTAGAGTACAGCTGTGTGTATTATTTTATACCAGTAAATCACTGACAACCAGTAAAAAAACCCCCCAAAACCCTAAAAGATCAAGGTGATGTATATTTTTGACTTAAACTACATGGTCTATTTCTCTAAAGTATTTTCAAGACCTCCTTCAAATTCTGTCTATGCTTATAAATGGCCTGTTATTAAAATAACTCTTTTAGGTGTAACAAAAGAGAAAGCAAAAGTGGTAAAAATAGTGTATATGTTACTGTTGAAACCTTCCTCACCTGTATGTTCATATTTGTGCACTGGTCTTTGAGAAAAAGAACTTCTTGGAGCAAGAAATATATGCGACTCTATGCTAGGATCAGAGACTTACAGTTCTTAAGAAAGGTTCAGAAAGACATACATAAAAGATAAGTGAAATGTTATTTCACAAGGTCTGCTTCGTTGTGTGGGATATTTCTCCTTGACGGGTACATATAAAAGTGTTTATCTAATGTATCCACACTGTGTATAGTGAAAGAAAAGGGAGTAACAGGCCTTTATCAAAACTATTCAAATGGAAGGGCATGATGTAGCATAAACCAAAGGAAAAGTTTATTTGTGGCAAAATTATGGGCAACTCTCATGCCTTTCATCTCCAACAAATGCACGTTTGCTTGCGTTGTGTTCATAAATGAGTGCTCTGCCTGCCTGCAGTATGGACTCTTAGAATCAAACAACTTGAACTGAATGAAAAATGAGAGGGCTAAAAATTCTGCTCCTAAAGCAGGGCAGTATTTATCCTTGTGGTCAGAGCTCTATGAGAGAAGCCCTCAATCTGCAATTTTCAATATATCTGTTTTGGGTGAAGATAAAAGAATTGCTAATTGAGTTTACAATATGTAAGACTCTGGGCTATATAAGGGAAGGTTATCATTACCTCTGTGTTGTCAGTAGTAAATCTAACTGCTTCTGTGGTCTAGAAAGTCTCTTCTCATAAAATGATGGTCCAATATTTTTTGAGCCAAGATGTTCTATCTCCAGCATATGTCAGAAATACTGACATAAGACAGAAACTCTCATATACTAGCCATGAACCAAAAGGAATGTGTCTTGTTAACAACTTTGGAAAGATCCTGTTCTCATTGTAACTGCCTTCTAGCAGCTACATGGAAGAGAGCATAAAAATTATAAAATATAACCGTGATGTATTTTCCTGATGAAGCAATAGTTTATAATGATAGTCTCTATAAAGTTAATTTTTACTTGAACAGAGCTGAGCTTAATGGTTTTCAATTATACTAATTTGAGTCATGGGTTTAGTTCATGTGGATTTTGCAGCCCCTGGGTTTTGCTTTTATGTCTTCTCCCTAAAATGCGTGGTCTCTTTTTGCATTATACCCTTCGCATTTTCTCTTAGCAGGGAATATCAGGTAATGATGGGATGGCCTGATCCCCTTCCATTTGCATCAGAATTTAATCTTCTGTGAGGAACTAATTCTTATCTCACGCATAATTTGAAAATAGGGTCTCATGTTCCAAATGGCTTTGTCATAGAGCATATGCTCAAGCAGGAATGTCCAAAAGTATGTCACCTTTCCCTGATGGAGCCTGAAATCTCCATTTCACCTGAATTTTTCTGTTTTGCCAAGAAGTTAGGCACCTTAAAAATGGATCAGCTGATCAAACTAATTCATGCTAAGGCCTCATATCAACAGTAAGTAAATGTTGGGATTTTTTTTACTTTAGACTACATTTAGTATGGTCCCCGCCATGCATGTATTTGGGGATGAATGAAAAAACAATCATTGTTTTGTATCTTTTATTTCTATTGGAAGATGGAACACATCTGGTACACATCTGCACTTTTTTTTGTCTCCAAAAGGAATCTGGAATCAGGTCATCAAAACTGTTTTGTGAACCAAGCCAACTACAATAAGAGGGGATAAACAGAGGAGAATGCTCAAAGCTGTACCACTGTTCTGGACTGCAATTTTAGTGTAGGCACAGGGTATGACTACTGCAATGATGTGCCTGAACAGAGGTTGAGCAATTAATTGTTGCATCTTTTACTATTATGCCTCTCTGATGCTACTGGCAAATATTAATGTGTGTGATTTATTCCTGATTTTCCATTTGTTCATATTATAAATCCCATGTCCTTTCTCCACTATCTTGCTCCTTTTATCTCTTTTCTTTATGACATCACCCCTAATTTCCCCTAGTGAAGAGGTGGCTGCTGCAGGTTGTGGCTATAATATTTTAATTTAAGCATGGAGTTGGTCAGTGGTAGCACAATAACCAAATACACACTTGTTTTCAGTGTGCATTGTATTAAAGACAACTACGCATCTTTGGAACTCCACCCATCATGCTATTTGAGGACTTGATGGGAGGAATAATGTTGACTCCTTAACAGAAATGTTGATTTACATCAGTGTATTCTGGTATTCGCTTATGAATTCAAATTATTTCAGTCTCAGGTTTCCTTTATAGAAAGGCTGTGTTAAGAGACATGAAAGTAAATAAAAACAAGGAAGGAAGTCAGTCCTCTTGTATATATGTGAATGCAGAGGCCCTCTCTCTCACTCACTTTATGTAGAGAGCCTGTCAATAGCTGAAAAAAGGAGGTCTGGTTAAGATCTCTAGTCAGGGTTGTCTGCAAGTCTTAAGTTCAGCTTTTGTCTTTGCATTTAACAAAAGCTTTCCAATAGCATAAACATCTACAGAATTTCAGAAATTAATTTGCTATTTAATCCCATTTTTATTTCATGTTTCCTTAGAAGTATGATTTTTGCCTCATTAAAAATGTTAATAAATTCTATAATTATAATCTGCTTTGATGGCACATTTAAGGATATGTCCTCATAGAATGTCTCTTGGAGAGATGATACCCTAAAAAGAATATGTCTAGAATGGACAGTGCTGTCTGACCTTATTAGCCAGCAGACCAGGGAGCAATTGCAAAAGACCTAGATTGCAGTAAAACCTTGTTTCTTTCCAAGACAGGCAGTAGATAGTATGATTGGGATGTCACCTTGGCTGTGTCCTGGAGCTTTCAATCTGCAACACATGGACAAGCCTTGAACAGGCACTGTGTCAAGCAAATAGTGTCAAAGTTTGTCATGGGTGCCATGGTTTATTACTTGATGAAATGGGCATTTGTCCAGTAAGAACTTGAGTTGTACCTCTGATTTATTTTGCCTGAACTATTTAAGATACCCTACTTGGTGCAAATTTGGGCTGGATTTGCACTACAGGAGAAAGGCTCAATATCTACTTTTTAAGAAATTGTGAATTTTAGTCCATGGTTGACTAAAACACTAAATGTGTTCACTGACCTCTTTGACATCAATAAGAAGATAGTATCTAAATCAGTTAAGATTCCATTTATTCATATATGTTATATGCATTTTAATATAGACAGAGGACAAGTCTTATCATTAAAATGATCTTGGATATAATGTTTTCCAATTGTGACCATAATAGCTCATTGCGTACTGGAACTGGTTTGTGTGCCATAAAACTTAGCAACTGATGGAAAAAGAAAGTAGCAGTTAGAGAACTATGAGAGAAACAAATAATTTTTAAAAAAGGTTAAATATTGTTTACTGTCAAAAAGAGGACAGAAATATGAGAGTTTTCAATTACTTTTTACCCATTTCTTTGGTTCAGCTAAGCTTCGTATTGATTATATGAGGTGGAGGGTGGGGTATTGTTTTGGCCTGCAGATTCATCTGTTGTTGATAATGCATGGTAACTGTTGTCTTTATTTTACAGAAAGATCTTTTTGTCATAATCCAGATTGTACTGTGTTTCCTGAAAATTTTTAGACTTGCTCTGGTTAAAATGTATAAAGAAGAACTGATCATCTTCATGATGGACTCATTTACTTTCTGCTTGTATAATTTCTTTGAATGATGTCAGTATTACAATCAAAATCCAGTGCTATTTTCTTGAATATGATCTAACTTGTAATGCAGATCAATATGTATCAATATAACCTTTAAGGTAAACTCTATATATTTGGCTTTGAACTTTAAGGTATCCTTTTTACTGGGTGAAAGAATGAACTAAGCAACTGAAATGTTATTAATACATTTTTCAGTATTACTTGGCTAAAACTTAACTTGAACTACAAAGATGAAATGCTCTGATCGTTTTAAATATTTATCTTGGGATCTGAAGAAACAAAAGTTAGAAAAGGGTTTTGTTTTTTTGGTTGGTGGGGTAGGTTTTTTTTAGTAGCTGAAGGCAATTATATCTTTATTGACCCTCTATGTTCACCCCCTCCTTCAATGTCAGGTACTTGCTTATTATTATCAACATGACATCTCCTTTCTTTGAAAGGTTGTCCGTCACACTTTGAATCACCTCTCTCCATGGTTACATTTTCTAATCAGTTCACATGATTGAGCCTACATCAAGTGATGCTTTACTTAATTCCTTTCCGTTTGTATGGTGTGATTCTTGGAGGGACTCTCGTCAAAATTTTGGAGGGCCCTGTCAGTTTGAAAAGAACATGACCTTTAAATTGTATCAGTATGTTTGCTGGTGCATAAGGGAAAGGAAAAGGTTCATAGTGATGGAAAACCACTCTAAAAATGAAAAGTAATTCACTCAGAAGCAGCATGCATAGGAAGTTAATTTGTTTATATTTAACTGATTTCAAAAAGACAGAATGAGTAGGACATGTTCTTTGAGCAATAAGGGGTCCAAAGAGTGTATCCTTAAATATGCCTTAGAAAATGTTATCTATTGATCTTACTTTTCTGTATTTAAAATAAAAAATAAAGTAAAAACATTCAAATGTGATAGAATAGCTAGAAGGTGTAATTCTTTGAATTTATCAAGCCTGTTACTTTGCTGTACTTTCATAACTGCATCTGTGGGCATGCTATAATTAGTAATTGACAATGTTAATTTTTGTAGAGTCTGTCACTGACTAAAGTAGCAGAGTTAGGTTTTATGTGGGTATAAATATGCATATGCTTATGTGCGTATGAGAGGATAATTCAAGTTAACAAAGAAGAAATGCTTTTGTGTTGTAAATGCAGACTACAAGGAAAATCTATCTGAAATGCCTAAAATGGATAGTTGAGGCAATATAATGGAGGTGCATGCTGGTGGAGCTGAGCAATGCTGGGAACTATATTAAGTTTCACAACCTTGATTAAATATGCAAACTGTGAATGGTCAAATACACTGCAGTAACTGAATGAGGACTATTGGCTGTTCTCTCCTTTCTGCCATGCTTTGAGGTATGTTACTTTTAAGTAGCTTTCACACATGTTGAAATACATTGTTCCACTGAAACTGGTGAAGTCTAGTTTGCCATGGATTTATATGTAATGATTACTCAATGTTGATGTCCAGAAGGCAGGTGTCTTCTAGCTTTTTCCATTTTTGGAGCATTTTTAGTCACTCACCACTACAGATTCTTTGATATCTGATAAGGTATGAGGTCATGTTGAAGGTGTTCCCAAGGTCAGTAAAAGGATTTCTCCTCTCTGTGGATACGCTATGCTCAAGAATGTGTAGGAACTTGATTATCTTTGAACTTTTCACCCTTCTGTCAACTTTGTTGAAACAAGACAGTAGATTCAAAAGTCAGTGGGTGGAAAAGCACACACAGGGTGTGATCATATGAAATTGCTGTAGTGAAAGTGTTTGTACTGCTTTCTTGTAATCCTAAATCACCTGTCATTCTCTCCAAATTTAGCAATATTCTCACTGGGTGGTAAGAAGGATCTAGGCTCATGTCATGGTTTAACCCCAGCTGACAACCAAGCGCTGCACAGCCACTTGCTCATTCTTCTCCTGCTGGAATGAGGGAGAGAATTGGAATAGTGCAAGTTGTTGAAAGTAGCAAAGCTGTGTTTGTTAGCATCTAAAATTAAGATAACTCACAGAGAGTGTAGGTTTTCCAGCATTAAGGTGAGCCAACTTTTATGCTTGGGTTATGTAGTTCATGATATGCAAATTGCAGAGGTTCGTGACAGTAAGCAATTGTACATGCCTTATTCAGCGTTAGATTTCTCCATGCAGTCATATAATATGTGGATTTGAGACACCAAGGAGATCAAGGCAATTGTACCTGGTGTACAGGCATGCACATTATATGCTTTTCATACCAGGCATTTTGTGTAGGACTTTATTTTATCATTTTGTGCTAATTCATATTTAATGATTAATTCATATATTTAACCCATAAATGCAGTTCCAACGTTTCACTGATTGCTCAGACAAAAGTGTTTTCTCTGTGTTTCAGAGAGTATGAAATAAGGTGGCAGAATGATAAATACCAATAGCAAATTTCTAGGATGGTAGCAATATTCAGTAGCGTATAACATGGCTTTCACTTGTACAAAAGAAAGGTCACACATTTTCATCTCTGACGTATCGTCGTTGGCTGAGACATGAACTTCACAAATATGTGAAGCCTCTATATTCTGTTGCTTTCTTCTGGGCCATAACCTCTGGGTTTTAGTAACTATAACTTGATGGAAGTCCAGTCTCACAATATATGGGGCATGTGATATTTTGCATGTCTGACTGGAAATCCCCATTTTGATAGGGTGTTCTGGTTTTTAGTCAATGTAAGAACGTCAAAAATCCTGGAAATCATATTCTTTGTTTGAAAAAAAACCCCAATTAAATATTAGAAATGAGGTCGTGACTGAGACAAAGAACTTTTTATTTTGGGATGACAATTTCTGTTATTCTGACCTACCATGGGTGTACTAGAAATGCCCATATGGCATCCCTCAATGATTCTATCTTTTTAAAGAGCAAATGCAACACAAATTCTCTGCAGCCTTAAAATAATAATATGCATTTTTCTTTAAGCTCCTTTTTTTTCCCTCAAAAAGTTGAGAAGAGAAACTATGGCACACTTCAGGTTCTTACGGGATGACCTAAACACTTTTTTTTTTTTCTTCCTCTTTTTTTCTTTTTCATTTTTATTCCTGCTCTGGCTGATTTGCTCACCTCTTTCCCCTAAAAGCATAAAATTACATGTTTCAACATATGCAATTTCCTAGAAGCTAAGGGGCTTACATTGTAATGTTTTTATAACTTTCCTTCTTCCTGGTAACATATATGGATATGAAAAATATAGTTAGCATATCTTGAGTAGTCTCACACGCAGAGTAAGGCCTATGTTCCTACAGCCTTATCAGCTTGATGAGTTTTCCACATGGAGCAAACACAGTGCTGAACCCATAAGGAACATTGTGAGGACCAGATCCCAGAGTTCTGACTTGCTATCACCTTAATCAGAGACAATATTCATTCACAAGTCTCTCTCAAATTAATTGAGAGCATTGCCTGAGAAAGGCTGAAAGATTGGGATCCTTCTGAATAGCATTGTAGTTGTACTATACTGTTAAAGGTTGCCATGTCTTAAATATAGTGGAAGTCATAAACATTGTATTATAATAAATTACAAAGCAGACTTTTGGAAGATTTGTTCTACCTTTCACAAAATGCTAATGTTTATTTTGTTTTCATTTCATCGTATTGTCTTTCATTTAAAAATTACAGCTTTACTACAGTGAGCTAATTTCATAATACTGTATTAACTTAATATTACATAAATTATGTTTGTCAGATTTGGGCATTGTAGTAGACGTACAAAGCCCAAATTTACTACCAAAGCTCTCCAAACACATGTATTCATAATTTGCTACAATGAACCATATGCCACAATACAGTATTAAGGAATTACACATTCTAATGCCAGGCACAAATCCTGCTGCTCTTTCTGCAACTGTTCTAGGTACAAATAGAAACAATATATTTCTAGCCTTTTTTCTCCTAGTTGCAATTATGAGCAAAAAATGTTACAGTGTGGGAATATTTTAGCCACCTGCACTTTTTTGTCTGACTAATTTTTAGCTGCATGTCATCTTTGAACATTATTGAAAATATGCAGAGACTGCAGCAGTTCCTACGTATATTTTCTCTGCAGACTATTATAACTTTAGGCCTGGAAGGAAAAGGTAATAGAAATTGGCATAACAAATATTACAGAGTATGAAGAGCTACAGCTTTCTTTTAGTAGAGCATCAGAATGCTCCTACCTAAAAGATTTAATTGCAGCTGCCTGCAGTTTTGCATGTGGGGTTTTCTACTTGCAAGGTGTAAGGTACTGAGATGTACCCTGGCTTATTCTCTCCATTCAAACAAAGAGCAGAAATGCTCTCTGTGAAGGGAAGGGGAGAGCTTGTGCAATTGTGGAACATCTATAGGTTTTTAAACACACACTGTCTAATCAGCCTCTGACAGATCCATTGTAAATCAAAGGTCTGGTAAGTGGGGATGCCAGAAATGTTTGATCTCATTCCAAGCCTTGAAACAACTTGCTTATTTTTTCTGCAGTTTGGCTCCTCACTAAAATAAAACATTGAGAGATGAATGTTCTGACAGGTCATTGTGTGTCAAACTGTCACTCTGTAATGGTTACATATTTCAGCTGGATTGAGGTGGTGGTGGTTGGGGGAGGTCTGAGAGAAAGAGAAAAAGAGGGAGAGAAAGAGACAAAGAATAACAAGATTTCTGTTCCTTCTTATGGCTGATCTTCATTTAAACCAAACACTTGTCATGTTCAGGGGAAGTTTTATAAATTTTTAATGATATTGGGTACAACTGGTGCTTTGAAATTCGCTGTACTTTAATTTTTTCTTCGTTAGCAAAGGTTCGCTAATGCATTGAAGTGCTAAGAGCGTGTCCTAGGGATGCCATGATAATTGTGTTGTTAATAATATTGTGGCACTAGTAATGTTCTCCTGGTAATCAAGCCATGAGATTTTTTTTTAATATATTCAGTTATTACACTGCATCTCGTACAAATCATGTCAATTACAATTGCCAGTCTATGACAGTTAAAATAATTGTATACGTTTTCTAGAATTTTCCATTGGCTTGGCTAATCAAGCTAAAAAAAAAAATCAACACATTATTTGCATTAATTTTTTTCTAGTCTATTTCTACTCCTAAATCATTTGTCCATCTACTTTAAAAGGCGGAACAGTAAGTATTTTAATAATAAATATACAAACATATTCACACTGTAATATAATATAAGCATTCTTCTGCAGTAGTAGCACAGGAGATTGTCTAGGATTAATCTGTGTATATGTGTATAGATGGACATATATTTGTTACAATTATTGTGCTTATGTAGAGAGTGTGGACTCTAGCAGAGATTTATAAAGATAGATATTCAGAGGTGCTTATTTTCATGTTTTGGCGTGTATGTGTGTACATATACACCTATGTAAAGACGCCAGCCTGTTTGTAGACATTGCTATTTTATGCATCCCTTGGAGATGATTGTTTATTATTGCATTTGGACATTTATTTGCAATAAAAATCAATTAAATAGTTGCCAGCTGAAAGGGAGAGCAAGTTCAGTGTCCAAACATTAGCCTTCTGTAACACTGGCATCTACTGTCTAATGCTGTCACTTTATTTCTTTGAAAACAAGAGACAAACAGCAAAAACTGGCTCAGCATTCTGTCACCAGAGCAGGAAACATCCCATTGTGTGGTTTCTTACCACGTCCTGGTGGGGAGGGGGGGAAACTTGTGATTATTTTCTTTATCATTGCTTTTTAAAAAATAATTTTTAAAATTATTATTTATTTATTTTTGAAGTCAATGGAACATATTGCTCTCACTCCAAACTGTGGAACTGTTGTTTCTTCCACAAGAGGGTTTGGTGTTTTTCAGTGTGTATTTACAATAGCTGCTAAACGAACACAACAGGGGTGCAGAGGAAACGAGGAGTCAGTGAATGGGTTGCAAAAATATACAGAATGATAATATTATTTCCTTTCTCAAAGAGGTGCAACATGTCGAAGGAGTGGTAAAAAAAGGAATAGCAAAGAGGCGTATCAGTAGTACATGAGCAATAACCAAGTACAGCCCAGCGGTAGTATATGAGAAGGAATAACAAGTAAGGGATGTAGTAATTACATGAGGCGGAATAACGAGTAGGCATGGAAGCATTTGAGAAATAACAAGTCAGCTGGCAGTGGTATTTGAGGAATGGCAAGTGAACATGACAGTATTATTTGAGGAATAATAAGTAAGCTTGGTGATATTATTTGGAGAATAACAAGTAACCAGGGGGGCTTTCTCTAGGCACTTTCCCTTGCTGTTATCTTGTGAAGAAGGTGCACAAAAGAATAAGTGGTCACAGGTTGCAGGGGTCAAGGAAACAAAATGTTTTTTTATGCAATAAGCTTCTACTAAACATGACTTGAACAAATCATCCCTCAAAACGTAGAATTTATTCCTCAACTTTGCCTGGAGGTAAAAGTGGAAAGAACAGATTTTTTTTATCTTTTTTTTTTTTCTTTTTTCCTCTGGTCCTGTGAGTCCTGACCATAGAGAATGAATGGCTTTAGAACTGTACCCAGACAGAAAAATCAATGCTTCATATCAGGAGGCTTCAGGGGTTAGACTCCCATGTTCATGTCAACAAGGCTATTGGTTTTCTTAATACTCCAAAGTTATCGTTTCCCTGCTGCAGGAACCCACTGCTGTGACTTGTGTGGTCACAGCTTAACAAAAGCACTTTCTCTTGACCAACCACCATGGTGGCTAAAAAATTAATTGTTTATGAGGTATATATTTTTCCAAACCAGATTGTTAATGAGCACATGAAAGTTAGCATTTGCTGACAGGGCTTTCACTATAAAATTATGCTGGTTTGTGTATGCTTTGGGGGTCGCTACAGTTTCACTGATACGATGATTCATGTTTGTGAGCAAAACCATTAATAGGATAAAAATAAATAAGTATTGGAAAACTGAAATTAAAGAAGGTGGGCTTCCCTCCCTCCCCCTCCTCCCCCCCTTGTCTGGATATTCCTGCTATTTGTGTCAGAAGGGCCTCTGCTTCTTCTGGACAAATTCCTAGGAGCTGTTTTAATTCCTGTGTTGCTGTTTTAATCTGAATGGGTGGGCTTGTTCCACGGTCATCACTTCTGTGTTAATCACTTCTCCCTTGTCAAGAAAGTCTTACAGTTTGTCAATAGAGTTATGTTACATGAGGTTAAAATCATGTTGCTTCAAATAATACTTTTTGTCATCACAAGATATTAAATAGACTACCTGAGAATGAGGCTCTTTTTGAATCTTTATCAATTTAATTAGTGTAACAACTATATTTGGCTTACTGGGTGAGAAAAAGCCAACCTTCTATGCTACTGGAAGGAACAATGGCTACTGTATGGTTTCAGTGTCATCCTGATTTGCATACAGAAAACTAGAAGACTTAAATGTTACATCAGATGACTTCCCCCTCCTCCAGCCTCCCTTTAAATATGTTACTGATGCTTTCTGTTTTTCCCTGACTTTTTTTTTTTCCTTTTCCTGTGCTGTCTTTAGTGACACAGTGCTAACACTGAAAATGCTAGCGGCTACAGTGAGCATTGCTCACCCAGAGCAATCGGATGAAAAGGCAGTGCAGATGTAATTTGTTTTCAATGGCTGTTTCAAAAGAATAATTGTGGTGACATTGTGGGATCAATATTATAGATTTTTGTTTTCAAGTACACTGTATGTGTGGTGCTAAGGGGAGGCAGGAAATATAACACTGCAGCCTGAATACAATAAAAATGGATTGAGGTCTGTGGGTATTGTCGGCTGGTAGCCATCATGGGTTTGGAACATCATTGGTGGGATTACAGCGCTTGTCCTCTGGGCTGGTATTTCATTGTGATTGCATGCACATTTGCTGCAGTTTTCCTCTTTAGCTCCTTAAGGGACCTGCTTACTGAACTTGTATAAACTAACTGTAGATGAGGCACTGTAAACACTTCTTTGGTTTCCATCTCTAACAAGTGGCAGGATTAAGAGACTGAGGGTTAAAGTTTGCTGCCACAACATTTAATTTACCATGCCATGCTGCTAATGTACAGTGTACCACAGCAGAACCTGAGGTGGGAAGGCATAGATTGCACACCTAGGTGAGCATTTCAGTTCTCTTTGTTCCTCATCTCTCTAGGCCACCATGCTAGATAAAACTTCTTTAAGGCACCTGAGAGAGAGAGAGAAGGAACACCTCCAGAGAGCAGCCTGCTGATAGAACCTACTTCTAACAATATGGTGAGTGTCATTTTAAAATACCATGAGAAATATGATGTGGTGATCAAGGACTTCCTGCTTTAAGGGTTTCATGTATCAGGGTAACTAGACAAAAAATGTAGTTCCCAGGGTGAAAATTAGATTAACAAAGAATTAGTAATAAAGCTGAATAAATGTAATGAGATGTGAAAGAGAGTGCATAGCACATTTTTTTCTGTCTTTCATAATTAGGCCCTGGAAGAAATGGAAATTCAGACAAAACACCTTCCTCATTACCAATTTAAATATTACAAATTAAAATATGTTGTTATTGGATGGCTGATTGTTTGGGGTTTTGTTTGTTTTTTTTTTCTTCAAGAGGTAAAGGTGCTTCCTTTGGTCAGGTTTCTGTTTTTGCAGAATGGTTGTTAGCTGATTCTCTTTTAAGCTGAGATAACATTTCAAATTTTACCTCTGCCAGATTCTACCCTTTCTTTCTTTGCTGAAATGATAGTTACCCAAACTCTGCTGATAGTCTGTGCACTGCAGGGGTGGCCCAGAATCATCCTTCGTTATTCTCACAAGCTATTTATTGTATTTATTAAATCACATAGATTCCTACCATAAGTTGGAAAAACAGTATGTGCTTAATTTGGAACAATTAATTCCACAACAAATACACTCTCTCTTGGCCTCTTTTATAAGCCAGAACATCGAACAGCTGTTCTCTCATGCTAGCAAAACTAGTATGTAACTTTTTTTAGTCTGCTTTTACTAGTGACTATTGGATGAAACAAGATACCAGACACTTATTTGAACCAGTAAATCCTGTTAATATATTAATAGCTCAAAGCTTATAAGAGAAATTTTATTTTATGAAGGTTTTATTTCTGCATTTTATAAATCTTTAGGCTAACAGTCAATAATCTCCAGGTCCTTTCTACGTCTCAATGTTTTGTTACAGGGCATAAAAATCTTTTCTAACACTGAAATAATACATACTTCTATTTGAAAAACAAAATATGCAAAACATTGTTGTGTTCTGGGGGCTGTTTCAAACTTCCAACGTGGGTTCTAGAAACAAAAGCTCAGCTTGCACTTACTGCCATGTCTGTTCAATCTGCATAAACACATCACAGGTATCTATTTCTGTATTATTTACATTCTGGCTGGTTTTGTCAGGGGCTAAGGAAGATAGGTGACACTGCATGTATACATATTATCTTAAACAAAAGATGAGAAGAAATACACACATAGACCTGAGAAGTATTTGGAAATGAGAAAAGGTTAGACAAGCATTGAGCATTTAATCTAAACTGGACATCTGTGATGTGTCTGGTGATATAGAGGCTCTTCTCCTTGGTCTTTTACAGAAGCTTTGCACTGAGCTCTTATAAAGCTGGTGGATTCAGCCTCTAAATGGTTCTGTTATATCACTCTGATTCTTGTCCCGTGGTTAAAGGGGATGATGCATGTCTGGGAGTGGCCTGGGAATTGTTGGCAACTAGTGTAATTTGGAACTGACGTTGCTTTAAATTGTACCTGGCCACAAACTAATGCAGATGTACTTCCAAAACACAGGGGTGGAGTTGTGGCTGCAGATTTGCTATACTGATGCTTTTTATGTACCTTCCTGTTATTTTGAAAAGAATAAGAAATGCTGTGCAAAGTCTTTGCTTCTGTGAACATACAGTAAAAGATAAAGGTTTAGACAACTTCTGCA
This sequence comes from Caprimulgus europaeus, assembly GCA_907165065.1. Next base: position 12,034,882 of record OU015536.1, read on the forward strand.
GTACCTGTAAGAACAAGTGTGAGTAGCCTTCCCAAAGTTTGCTCTGCATTGTTTTGGTTTTTTTTGTCTTTGTTTTTACAATCCCTGAGGGCAAAGGCTATTTGAAACCAGCATTAGTGTTAGCATGGATGGTCTCCAAGAGGTGAGGGAGGCAGAAATAAGATTCATAACATCTCTGTCTGCTCCATGTTGGCTGACAGAACCAGATGAGCAAAAGTGGTTTTACCCATCCCAACACTTTCAAGTGTGTACAAGGGCTGTTCAGGGCTACTTCTCTCTTAAGATGCACTGACCAGGAGGCAGCACAGTAGGACATGGCAATTGCATGCCTCAACCATTTCAGGTCTGTGTCCTGACTGTCAGAATGTGGCCTTACATACAGATCATGGTGTAAAACACAGATGCCGTCTTTGGATTAGAGTTTGATAACAGTTTGATTGTATAAAATTTTGCCAGTATGGTGCTCTAGCTTTTATTTTAAAACAATTGAGGTATATGAGCTGGTGCATAGCATGATGGCTTGGGAAGGGCAATGAATCATTGTAGTTGGGCATTACATCCCCAGTGGGAAACCAAGAAGAACCTGCAATGGTCTTGACTTAACTCTATGATACCTTTGTACTGTTTGTACTTATGTCTGTCAGCTAAATTTAGCATCTAGACCTGCTTCTAGAGATTATTGTAGTAATGAAGTGTTGTCCATGATACAAGTCTATGATTTCCTCTGCTTTTACTCTCCTAATTCTTTGCTGCTGCTGCTCTTCCCTTTTTATTGTGGTGTCCTTCACCATCACAATTTCTTTAGTAAAAAACAGAGTAGCTTGAGGCAAAGCTGAAATGCAGTAACTAAGGATCCTCACTTTGCCTTTCCTGCCTTCTGAAAAATAAAATAATATAATACAGGAAAACCAATCCTCCCCACCCGTTTAATTCTTACAGACTCTTACTATAAAATATATCTTTCAGTAGTTACGTGGTTTCTGTGTAGGCACATAGGAAGAGTATCTCGGTTTAGGAATAAAACCCGGATTTACAGACAAATGTGTAGACCAAGTAAATAGCTTTGTAACTGGAATAAGACATGCAATCACTATGTGCTGACTAGTAATAAATTTGAGGTTAAGACAAAGTGTTAATACTTTATATTACTTACCTTTTTGATCCAATTCTTTATTTCTGAAAATGTGTGAAAAAGTGAAAGCTGCATATACAACATAAACTGCATTTCTTGACTTCTGAATCTGTGGTTGATTAACCTTAATACATATCTATATTAATTTTTCTGGATTAATTTTTTCTGATTCTTTAGAATGAAATGAATAAATGGTGTTTGCCTTGTTAATCTTAGATCTGTTCTCTTCAAATTATTGATGTGTTATTTATAATGGAATAAAGATTATGTATGCAATCATCTTGCTGGTATAAAGGTATTTAATCTGTAGAAATCTTGATAAATAAAATATTAAACAAAAATGTACATTTAACTGTATATTTTCTGACCATTAGTCAATAATATTTTTTTAATAATTCTGAATTTTGATTGTATTATATGATGTGAATTTCTGAGGTCTTTAAGTGAATGGGTCTGTTCAGCTGCTAAAAGATTTGCATTCTTGTTGAGAAGCGGAGCCTGAAAGCTGGGGTTCATGTGAATAGTTTAAAAAGTGTACCTTTGTATTAGCCAGGTTAGCAACTCCAGATGTGGACTCACACCTCTTGTGCTTTTGACTAAGACCTGTATTTTATTTTTTTCTTTCCCTCTAAAAAAACTATATAATTATACAACCAAAATATTATAATTATTTGTATGACTAGTTTGTTTTGAAATATCAGTTTTGTGAGTATCAAACTAATGCAATATTCACCATTTCATTTTAAATTGATGTGTGTGTGCACGTAGTATTTTCAGAATCTTTTGTGTACAAGGTTGACAAGATAATCAGTTGTTACTGCTTTAAACTTTTTTTTATTCTCTATTTATTTTACTGGTTTTAATGTGATAAAATATGTTACCTGACTTATCAAATTAAGGTATTAAATACTTGGTAACAATTTTTGAGGTAAAATTTGCCTACAGTCAAAAATACATGTATCTGTAGACACACAGGTGTTGATAGCCTGCAATTAATGTTACATGCTTGAAGGTTTATTTTCTGTGTATACAGAAATTGTTCTTAAATAATTGTTTTTAAAAGCTGGTCACAGGTGAGGAAACAGGGAAGGCATTAACTTTCTCCCAAGTACTTTGTCTGAACATGAAAATTCCATACTTGATGTTTATTTCATTAAGGTAATCTGACTTGTTGTCAAATAAATTCTACTTGGAAAAAACCATTTCTTTTCAGCTTATAGCTAATGATATGGAGCAACAGAACACCAGGCTAAAGGAACAGAAGATGATAGGGAGTATGAGCACAGTGTGACACTTCACTGGTACAGAATTAGCTTCAGAAATGTCACCTGTTCTTGCTATATTTTCCACAATTTCTTGTCATGAAAAGTATCCTGTGAGAAAAGAAAGGTATCGCTCTTGCAGGGTTAAAATGAGGACTTAATGGCCAAAGCAGGTGAGTGTTCTCTTTCATTGAAACTTGTAAAAGAATGGGTGAAGTTCAGGCAAAGGTGTTGCATCAGCTAATAGCAATACCATTCCCGATGGGTAATCAAACAGCTAGAAATGTCCACCAACAGAACAAATGAAGGATTTGGAGAGTCAACTAGGTGTAGAAAAACTGAGTGTTTACTGTCACAGGAAATATACCTTCATATTTATTTTTATGCCCACACATTACTCCTTGAGAGTCATTGTATTTTATGAAAACTTTTATTAACATTTCTGAATGACCTTACCCCCATTGTGTTTTTTATCAGTCTCAAGAGCCATAACCTGTTTAAAATATTTTTTATCTTTATAAACACAATAAAGTAAGCTGTCTTGCACACAGATTTGTGGATCTCATTAGAGATACTCTTTAAAAAGGTACTCCATCTCTTGGGAAGATAATGACAAGTAGTAATCTTGGCATGCAAAGTTTTCAGACAGGAACAGTTTGTTAAAATAGATGTTTATTCTTTTCAGCATTGTTTGGGAGTGGATGTACTTTTTAATTGCACTTTCACACAGCATTATGACTTGAATGAGGGAAAGACAAGGTCAGCTGAAAACAAATGTGTTGGCACTATCAGTTAGATGATATTCCAGGTGAAAAAATAGCCAAAGTATTTGCTTAAGATTTCAAGTGTTATCAAAGTCATGCAAGAAAAATGGCAGTTTTAAAACTGATTAAAGTTAACATTTGTCTGTATTGTAAATGAGGTATATTCCCTAGGGTAGTTAACAGCTTTGGTGGCATAAGATGGGGGTAATTTTTCAGATGTACTATTTCCAATGGGCCAGTGTCCTAAGGCTTTGCTTTAAATGGCCTTTTTATGCAGTAGGATAATGGGCAGTTTGTGCATTGCTAAATCGGCCCTATTCTGTTAGGAATGTTACAGTCAGGGCACTTACAATTTGTCAGAGGAAATGCAGAACATCTCTACAGGAGTCTGTTTAAGAGGACATCATTTCTCGATAAGCTCTTGCTTAGGTCAACATGCAGCACTGCTCTTACACTATTCCCCTGTTGCTTCTGCCACACGGGAATGCTCTGATTTATTAGGATTGCACAAGTCATGTCCTCCGCCTGAATGAATCCACAATGTGGAAATTTTCTCTTCCCTCCCCCTTTTCAAAACGAAATGTAGAAGGTTACTTTAAAGCCCTCTTAAAGCATTTTGAAGAGGACTCTTTCAATGAAAGAAATACCCATATGCCATACAGTATCTTTATTGTATAGCTGCATGTTATAAATACAACAGGACTATTGCTGTTTTGGAAAGTGTGCTGTTTAAGAGGATTGGAGTATTGACTGTATCCATAGTCTATTATACTACTGTAAAATGCTTGATGATGTACAAAGGTAAAATGAGGAAATTGTGAACTTAGTGAATGTGATACAAAAACATCCAGCAACTAATGACATTACAGTTTTTAACCAGAGCATACAAAAACCAAACATCAACAAAAAAATCCAAAAGTCAAAGTGAGTTGCAGTCATGGGTACTACAGATATATGTGCTGTCAACTTTTTAATTACATTTCAAATTGTATAGACATTTCTCCTATAAAACGAGCTTAAAGAACAATGATTCCTTAGTCAAATCTGCTGTAAAAACTATGTGCAATTCAGTGTTGTGTTCATTTCCCCTTTGATAAAGGTGCTAATACTCTGTCATTCAGACTGCTATTGCTAAGGAATTTTTGGTTTGTTTCAGCATTGTGATATTTTAAACTCAATGCAGCCAAGGACATTTTTAATGAAAAGAAGAAAGCGATGAAAAGCCTTAGTAATTTTGTGTTTGATGCCAATTGTAATACGAGAAGTGCAGAAAATATTTTGAAGGGGTCAAAGCTATTCCACTTTTTTTTTTTTTTTTTTCTTCTGTGACACTGAATTTAGCTGTCTGCAGGCATTTAAGCCCAGAATATTCTACCTTCTCTGCAAAGAGATGTAACACTAGATTTTCTCTTAAAAGGCATCTCGGGTGACTGTGAGTAACACTCCCTGGAAATGAAGTAACTCTATTATTCTGATTGAAAGGACTCATTCCTTGTGGTTTCTTTTTCCCACTCTTTGAACTGCTGTTTAGCACTCTTATGTCACCTCTGCCTTCCTCCCTGTATATCTTACAGGTGGCAGTTTGTGCAGGTTTCCTGGATTTGCATGAACCATACAAAGATCTTTCCTTCCTTGCAGCTCTTTATGGTTGGCTGTTGAAGGACTGGAATGATCAAATGAAGAAGGGGAGAATGCAGTTGGTAATGAGGCAAAATAAAGAAGGCACAGTGAAAATACCTAAAACCAGGTGTTCATGTCACTTGTTCCCTCTATCTGCTGTCTACAAAGAAACATTTCTGTAAGTGACGCTACTGCTGAACCTGAATATCATAGAGGATATCATTACCCACAACAGGACAGGCAATCTGTGAGCAATATGCCTAAGCAGATAGTAGGGATGGGAAGTGCAGGGCTGAGGATTGGAATGCTGCACCATGGGCTATGTAATGAGTGGGTATTTTAAACCAAGTACTGTGCTGTACAATGATTAACAGCAGAAGCACCTTCTGCTGGCACTGCAAAGTGGTGTGGCTGCATTTCAGTTTGATATATAGGTAGCTAAATCAGTATGATTAGACTGTGCAAATTAAATTGATGTAACATCATATAGGCATTGCCTGGAGAAGAAAGAATTTGGTTTTCAAAAATGCTGGATACTTGCAAAGTTCAGCTGTCTAAGGATTGCTTTGAAAAAATTGAGTCTTTGGTGTGGAGCCTTTGTTTTGCCAATAACAAAGATAAAATTTTTAAGGTAAAAGGTGAGGAAGAAAGAAAGAATTAGTATGAAGCTATGAGAAGTAAAGAAAAAAAATTCTCAAAATAATATTTAGACTCAGGCAAATTCTATGAAATGGAATAAAAACACATTGCAGCTAACATCCAGAGTAAAATTCACTTTAATAAAGTTGTTGTTAGTATTTTAATGAAAGTGTTAAATTAATATTTAGGAAATTGGTATTATCATGGGAAATGTGGCACTTTGTGGTCACTACTTGACATTCAATTGTTTTCAGTTTACTGTCCAAAGCAAAATTATTCTGGTAGCCACCTTTACTTTTCTAGAGTATTACAAAGAGCACTATTTGCACTCCTTACTAAAAGCCGTAAAGGAAGGAACAAGAACTTGTTTACCCCAGAAGTCAGATCTCAAGGCTGCAGTTAGAGAACTATCATTTTTATGTACTGTAAACTCCTGTAAAATCTTAGATTCCATTAAAAGCACCTAGTATTTTTTCCTGTACTTTTGGTATGGAAATGTTTCAAATTCAGATTACTTCAAGATCGTCAAGGTAGAACAGAAAGAGACTTACCTAATTTAAATTTAATTAAGGAATTGTTAAATCTGAAACCTAATGATGGCATTAAACACTACCCTTTTTATGTCCTTTTTGTGGAATCACCCAGGTAGTTTAGTATCTGTTCTTTAATAACCCATTTCAGCCTTCCGGGAGCTGTGAAAGACAATGTCATCCTTGCCTTCAGGAATGAGGAGAGACAAAAGCTTTTATTGAGACTTTTTTGGGAGTCCCTTTTTTACATGGCCAAGTAGAAGACCTCACTTTTCAGGACAATGTAAGCTGAAAATAATACAGATTTCAGCAAAGAATACCAGAATATAGCTTCTATTGTTTCATCTGTTGGGACAGTGTTTAATGGAGTTTGGTAATCTTTCCGATTTACTATGCCTTTCATTACTGAATGTATTTGTTACCCATAAAGAATCTTTTCTATGCCCCAAATGCATTGAATGCAAACAAACAAAAAGTAGAAGTGCTGTTACTTCTGAGAGGTGGCATGAACTCTAAATATAAGTTGAAATCTCATCTACTGGAAGAGTCCAGTCAGTGATGTGAAGCAGCTTTTGGTCGCTGAGCTCAACTGCGGAGCCTCCACAATATGTGCTCTATGTTTAAACCTGCTGGATTGTAGAAAGCAAGAATAGAGAGCAACTTCAGAAGATATCTTATGGTTATACACTCAGAAAGTGAAATAAAGGCTTGATCTGGCAAAAGGGGAGAGGTAACAATGGAGAACTGAGATTAATTTTCAACAAAGAATGTGACACAACTGGACTAATTATAAAAGTACATCACTGGATGATGGCAAGTGTTAATGCCTGTATCATTCTTATTTAATTCCAAAGAAACAACTCATCCGTACAACTCAAGAAACCCCAAACATATACAGAATGTTTAAGGATTCTGCTTTAGCAAAAATAATAAAAGGGATGGATGTGAAAAAGAGTTTAACTGAGTTGCAACAGCACTGGAAGAAACGCTAAAGAAAGAAATGGATAAACAGAAGGTGTCAGATCATTCATGATTTAGTTGTACCTCCATCATAGGTAGCATAAAAATTATCTTTTAATTTTGTTTTTGCTTGCATACTGCACAAAATATTCTCTTGAAGTAATGAGGATAGTTAGAATCAGGAGCTGATGCTCAACTGAGGGGCAAGAGGGAGTGTCATTCCCTTACTGTGCTCATCACTGACCTTGTAGTCTCTGCATTGCTGGTATGCAATTCTAAGAGCTGCCAGTAGTGTCAGTGACTTAACTGAGCCTTAAGGGGGAGAAGAGATACAGTGATGGGCTGTGCTGCTGCCTTTTTACTCCTGACACACCCCATATGTTGAGATGGTGGGTGGCAGTAGAAGAGTTGGCACATTAACAGCAGTGCGTTCCCTGTGCCAGGGGAATAATCTGTTGGCTAGTTAAATCTTATTTCTGATTCATTTCTACTTCTTGAGTAGCAGTAAGAGGCGAGATCTTCACAGAAAATCCAGCTCTTGGAGTGTGTGATAGTGCAGTCTAGAGGACACAAGTCTGACACTTTTGCCTTGAAGCTCTGTTTTGAATATTGAGTTTAATATATTAAACCCCTCAAAACCCCTCCAAACTCTAAACTGTCTAATACTTGAGTGCATTAGCAATTCTTATGGAAATAACACAATTATTGTGCCTTTGTTAGGTTTTTAGGTGTATATATATACATGGGAAAATTCACTCCACCAGAAAATTCAAGTAGGCAAATCAAAGCAGAAACAAAAAAACTTCTTATTTTCTCTGTTAATAACATTGCTTGTTAAACAGAAGCTGGCATAGAATCCCAGTGTGAAATCGCCAAGAAAAGATTGTTAATTTGGCATAAGCTTTAAGTTGTTTCATTCTGTATCATATGAAAATAAGTAGAATTATATATGTTTTTGTGATTTGTATTGCTAGTGAAAATCAGAAGGAAAATAAGTGTGCACCATCAGGGGGAGTTCATGTTCATCTGACAACTGCAGTACTTGGCAAACAAATACAGTAAACTTGGAGGAAAGCAGCAGAGAAAATATCCTGCAATGTTTTGCTGGAAGAAGCAAAATAGAGCAGCATCAATCATATTTTCAATGAGAGTTTAAGGTGACTTGGGCCTTCCTCTTAGCTCTTCAGAGGAGCTTACTATGTGTAGAAGACTTTTCTTCTGTCAGGGTTGCTACAAGGCTCCTCTTTTATAACTGAGATCTCCACCTCCTGGGGCTTGTTACCCTATATAGAGTTACAGGGGCTGCTGAAAAAGTGGTCCTTGTTGCCTTTGAGCAATCATGGTCTGATCCTTATGTGTCAAACTGTACTTGATGGCTTTACTAGTTAGCCCAAGAAAGCTGCAAAACTGAGTGTGGGGGAAGATCCTTGAACAACAGAGTTTTTGACTGACCTTATTGTAATGCCTTAAGTATCCAGAGGTATTTGGTCTTCTTTTCCACTCTGAAAAGCTAAATTTGCGTTTCCTTATATCTGTCTATCTGTGGATGACATGGACCTCAACTGGTAATAGTATAGAGTTTCTGCTGAGTTCAGTTTGGATGTGTACACAGATGGTTCTCTACACCTAACTTTTATATGAGTGCTCAAATCAGAAGTAGTATCATGAAGTAAGTGGAATAAAATCCTGATTCCACTGAAGTCACTTTGTTTTTCACTATTGGTTTCATCTGGACCAGGATTTTTAACAGAAGTTAGCTGGAGATAGGATTTTGCAATGGATTCTTGGTGCTGAAATCTCTTTATTCACATATGGAATAAGGCTACAGATAGCACAGGAGTGCAGTAGAATTCCAAGGATAGCACAAATAAAAGCACTTTGATAGGATTAGGACAATGCAATAGAATGTAGGTTGGTAAGGTGGCCTGATACATTAGCAGCTCTGTTCCTCCCATAGCTTTTCCTTGTCAGAAGCCACTGCCATTCTGACAAGTGTAGAAGAAGAAAATGTTACTACACTTAAATTATTTTTAGTTCACAAACACATTAACTTAAAAACAAACATTAAAATCCTCCACTGGTAATGAAGTGAGGCAGCTGCAGAACAAATTTTTTCTTTTGCCACAAGTGTGACAACCTCTAGTGGAGAAGCAGAGAGGAGATTTGAAAAGTTCATCTCCTAAACCACTCCAAAAGGATGTTGGTCAGAGCCAGAAAGTACAGTTGTAAGAGCTGTTATTTTGTACAATAGGAAAATTCTGTTGGTGTAAGAATTATCTTTTTCTTATGTATTTGAAAAGTGAGGATAGTGAACTCTTGTTTTGAGTAAAGTGAAATCAAGCGTTTGTAGCAAAAGAGTTCTGAAGATATAAAGCAGCACTAAGTAGTTCTGATTAATATTGAAATAATTGTTTTTGTTTGTGCACCTCTGTGCATTCATGATTAGGATGCTGCTGGTACCTTTCTGCTGACTGGCATATGTAGTATTCAGGCTAGAAATGCGAAGTCAGATAACACAATTGTTTCGGAGAGACTTCTACTTGCCTTTCTGCCCCTCAGTGGATTTGTGTGGATTTTGCTGAAATCCACTATCCACTTTTTGTTCACTACCTTGTTCCATGCTACACAGTGAGAGAGCAGTAAGTTATCAGACATAGGGACTGAAGGGGAAGATGAAGATAGCCTACCTGTTCCATAAGAAGTGGGAGGTGAAGCAGCAAAGAAGACAGGAAGACTGATTTAGGAAGATAACATAGGAGCTTACACCATGGAGGACAAGAGAGATCCTTAAAGGTAAAAGAAATGACACAATTTCACAGCAGGCACTAGTGGGAGATGAGAATCCAAGGGAAACATCATGCCATGTGTGAAACAAGTTTTCATTGATCACAACATGCCATGATGTTTCCATGATAACACTGTCTAGAAAACTATTAACAGTGGTGAGAAGAGAATACAATATCTGACAACTTTTTGTTTTGTTTAAAGAGGTACACATTAAAAATACATCTAACATATGGGACACAAAGAACCTAAATAATGTTATTAAACTTCTGGTAGATGTGACTCTCCAGGGATGTTTACATATGCTTTTGAAGAAAACTGAAAAACATTAGTTTTTGCATTCCCAGGCTTAATTCATCATTTTATTTTGTTCTGTTTCAAGAAATCTATGAAAAATTATTAAGTTACTCAAAATAAGCCCAAAATAGAAGACTGAGTTTTATAAACATTTTACATATTTGTGTTTAATTTGTTGAAAATAGGATAAAATCTGCTCACATTTGGCATCCTGAATACAAATATTAGGAACCTGATCCTCTGATGCAGTATAAGTTTTAATAGTATGATTTAACAGTCTTCCAAGAGATAATGTGCACGTTTTTATTGTAGAGTAAGATATTTTGTTTTAGTATAGGGAAACTAATATGTGTGTATGTCTTTGTACTTTATGAATTGAACTACTGTGTGTTAGCTTTTGGGCACATCTGCATTCATTGAAGAATAAAAAGAAAACAAAGTCCCACCAACAGTATTTGGTTTGGAAATATATTTATGTAGCGAGCATGAAAAATTAGGCTAGGAGATCACAGTGTGTAGAGGGTCTTTTACCTCTAAAATATAAACCTTCTGTCTTTCTGGCACAGGAGGGTTAAATGTAGAGCTTTTAAGTTGAGAAAATATGCAGCTCATGTGAAAGGTTTGATAGCACTATATACCCACCAAAAGCTTAAATGTTGCTGGCTGGTTTTATGGAAGACAGTAAATTAGTCTTTCCTTTACATTTGACAGGTGAGAAGCAGTTCTTGCATGACCGGTGGCTATCACCATACATCTGCTACCACACAGGTGAGGCTTTCAGTTTCAAAATGATGACTGGTAAGAAAAACAAGATGTCTTTCCTGGTTATAAACTTAACTCTTCTATGATTAGTCTGGGCCAATTAGGACACCCCTGGGGTTCAGACTATGGCTCAAGTACAAGCTTGAAAGCCTGATTAGCTGAGGTCTCTTGATACTTGTTCTTGGTAGTAAATGCTGGCACATATAGTATTGATTTTCATTTAGATATCTTAATGTTTCCAGACAATCCTAGCAGATGTGGGCTGAACTCAGATCTGCGAGAGTGCTGGGCTGCAATCTGCAAGCATTTTTCTTGCCATTTTGTTTCATTTTTCCTAAACTTAACTGATTTGGAATCAGGAGATATAAATGAAAAATGCAGAGTTTGCCTATCAATCATGGCATGTACAAACATTGCTACTGCCCTTTTCTAACATCCTATTACCACTGGGTAGTTGGCTAGTCAAACAGGAATAAAAATTACACTGCAAACATCATAAGTTAGGCTTGATTTGTTGAGCAAGAAGCCTGACAATTCTGTAAGAGTTATATACCTCAGCCTCGCTGAAAATCAGCCTTGTTATGGCTCTGGTACGTCTATAAAGATTGTTCATTTCATATAAAACAGCTACCTGCACTGAAAGGCCTGAAAGGAAGAATGATGCTGGTTATAAATATAGAGGAAAATCTATTTGTCTGCCCCTTCGTGCTGTTAGCAAGTCACACGATGCAGCCTTTATGCTGTTCCTAGGCAGCAGGGGGAGTTTTCCATGGCCACCTTTTGCTTTCATCTTCTGGCCTGGACTGAAGCACATCATCTCTCTTTGTCATATGAGATAAAGCAATGAAGTGTGACCAGTGCCACTGCATTGCACTCTGCCCACCAGGAGCACGTTAATGATAATGAAAAACTATACTGCACCACATTTAAACTAAATGTGAGCGTAAGGCTGTCTGTCGGCAGACTGGTATAACAGTTAGTGTCATAAAAGATAAATAGAAATTATTAGAATTGGCTTGGAAGGGATTTTTTATAGAGCAGGGTTGTATTCCTTTAAAGATACATTATCAGACTGTTAAATCTAATTTCAGACTACTGGGCAATTAAAATGATTAACTTTCTTTAGTCATATTGTTCAATTCATTAAAGTTTTAAACACCCTTTACATACTATTTATGTTGAAAATAGAGAAATAACATGCTAAAATGTCTTGGATCGTTAATCATTCAAATTTGCTGTATAATTACTTTCTCAAAAATCTTAGCACCACAGTGAATATTTACAAACCTCAGAGGCATTTTTGAAAAGATGAATAAAATAAAGTTCTACCCACCTCTGATATGTCTAACAGACCTTTGGTAGTTCCCAGGCCCTTTGTGTTTGCAAGAAAAATCGGGCAGAAAATTCCTAGAAGATTGTTTTAAAAGTTATTCTGCCCAGGGACTTGTACGAGTCTTAGCTGTCTTCATCTGGGGGCTTGCTCCTTCTTTGATATTTCAGGGGAACAACATGGATGCTGCTACTGAATCTAATAGGAACTCCAAGTATCAAGTCTTGTGTAGTGAAATTAAAATATACTCTGAGTCTGGCACTTAGTTTTCAAGTGTGTCAGATGGAATTGTGTATTATCTACTGACAAACCAGTTTATTAGATGGATATAAGAGGAGATCTTCAGGCTAGTAAATGCTGCCATTAGTTAGAGGTGAAACACCCACTTCCCTCCTGTGTTGGCATTTGTAACAACCTCTGAAACACTGTGGGAAGAGTCATGAAAGTCAGTATACAATATGTGACAAGACAATTACAAACCATATATTAATGTTGATGTTTTGAAAATATTGAGTCTACAAGCTTTTTAGTGGTTTGAGACACTGTTGTTTTTTTATTAATGCACCTACTGAAAATGTCTGTGCCTTATTGAAAGAAATGCTGTAAATTACAATGAGCGGTTGGATATAATCTAGACTGTGGTCCCATATTCTGGGAAGCCAGACTATTGTATTTGCCTGTCCCTGGAAGCAACAGTAGAACTTGTGGTTCATGAACTGCCTCATATTGCACCAGGTAGGAAAGTTCAATATTTGCATGTCAGAAGTTCAAAGCAGCACAGATGTCTGCAGGAAACATGAAAGTCCTGTTTCTCAGATAGGCCATTGGCCAGATATGCTGAACAAGTGTGATCATTACTCTTTCTGTGGCACTATTAGTAAGAGGAAGAGGTAATTATAATTAGCCTCTCTGAAATCACCCAGGGGCTCAGCTTATATGTCAAAAATGTAGATGGTATTAAACATGAAGACACAGCTATATTTTCCCAGCTGGCAGCATGATCCTAGCACCAATACTGTATTAAGTATGCTAGGGTCTTTCATTTGAAAATATCAGGGAGTATTCAGACTTCCTCTTATATGCCTATTTCAGGAGCCACGTGCTCCCTGGGTAGACAGTGGAGAATTGGCTTTCTAATTTAGGTGTTCTGGATTAGGCCCAGTTATCTTACAGATTTACTAAGGAACACTGCCTCCTAATTTATTCACTTGAACAGGATGCCCGAATTCAGTTAGAGACAACTGCAGTAATCCTAGGATCATTAGGAAATGATATACTGACAACAAATGTGTGCCCAGTCAAGTGGCTTGTCTTCCAGTAGGATTTGATGGTATGAGAGGGTTGACTAGCTTTAGAGGATCCCCACAACTGTTCTGGAAGAGACCATTTTTTACCTCTTTGATTTGCCAGTTCCTCTCTTTGTTCCATTACTCTTATTCTCTGTGTTAATATGCCTGACATAACGAGTGGCTCACTATGCAGGATCAAGCCATGCTATTTCACGGTACCATGTCCTGTATCTGATGCAGTTCTAACTCTAAGCAATAAAGGGAACTGTCAGCCTCTATCAGTGAGGATGTTTCTAATGCTGTTCCATCATTCATTTCAAGAGCAACATGAGCAGAGCCTTTCCCTTGAGAGACTGACAGCTGTTATCTTTTCTGCGATACTATAAGCTTTTGCTGACTTTAGGGAACAGAAATCCCAGAGGTACTCGTGATTTCATGTCAGTCTATGGTGCTCTAAGCCAGCCCACCAAATTGTCATGCAGAGGCACTATAGCGTTGCAGAATAGGGCTAATAATTAACAGCTACTCAGATGAATATTAAGATTATAGTACTTTCAAACAATTAATTTGCTTAACTTTTTCCCACCCTAAATCCAGATGGAGGGAGGCAGAGTGGAGAAACAGTCCACTTAACTTGGACCGAGATCATTACCTGTCTTCTTGCAGCTGTCAGCTATGTCCTATGTCTGTGTCTTATTCAGAAGTCTGAGACTTCAGCGTATTTGTCATCGCTCTGATGTCACTGCAGTAGTCATGACTGCTGCCTCCTCCTTCCAAACTTTAGTTGTAAACTTGGATGGCAGAAGGTGGCGTGAGGGAGAGAATCTAAAGGACTGAAAAGAGCTTCCCCATTTGTATTAGAGTACAGAGAACAGGAAATACTCCTATTGCATTGGTTTTATATGCCAGAAAATGTATCCATCGTTTTGATTTGTGACAGAGTTTTGGATTTCAAGTTGACCTACCTGTGTTTGGTTGCATACTATTAGTATTGATTCTGATGCCTCGAGTGCCTTTGCCGAAACCTAGCTCTTCTGAGAGTTGTTGGATGTGTTTCCCCATGGGGCTGCAGATGAATTCTACTCAAATGATCAATCAGAAGAATGTACTGAGCCAAAAATATAAACCCAGAATACCATAAAACCTTACAGATATCAGTGAAATACAGAATACAAAATTTAGTTCAGGTCTCTGCCTTTTCTAGTTTGCTAATAATCACAATTATATAAAGTGGGAATGACTTTTATCGTTAGTATATCTAGGAAATTATTTTTCCTTTGAATTTTTTAGAGTTCTTATACCTCCCATTGATTTTGATTATTTACTGTTTGACAAGGGGAACACAGGCAGCCCATGCTGTGCGAAAGATCAGAGGTGCCTTCATTCCTCAAGGCTATTGCCTTCTTTAATTCTTCAGTGTAGGATCAGTGAACTGATTGCATTTTCTTCTGTTTGACACTTTAGATTTCACATTTCTTCATCAAACTATTGTAACATGCTCTGTTTTAGAGCAAGCTGCTCTAAGAATATAGCCTTTTTGTCTTTGCCCTTATTATAACACTTTGATGACTTGTAACAGCAACTTTCAGCCACTGTCCTGATTAATTGTCTTTCAGTTAAACTGGATGGAGTTGAGTATCTTGTTAATACACTTTCTACACTTTTCTTTTATTTGTGTTATATGTATTTCATATTTAATCACCACATGTTGTAACTTGAGGGCAGTTGTTCTTTGATTTTTATTTTATTTTTTTTCTTCAACCAGGGTAGTCTTCCAGCCCTAGGGGGAGATTTTTTTAGCTGCAAACATTGTATGCCAAATCTGGAAGTACAGAGCACAGATGAAATATTTGCAAATACAAACAAATAAATGTACAATCTAATTGGCCATGTAGTTACATCTGTTCATTTTTTAAAAACAGTTCCTTGGACAGACATGTTTTACAATGGTGAGAAAGAAGCCAAGGGATATGAGTGTTTAGAGTCTTGCTACTAAGCTATCCACTTTCTATTACAAAATAGTTAATATAAGTAGCTAAAATAGAAAAAACAGAAGTTAGTTCTGTCAAACCTGACTTTAGGCCATGGTTCCACATATTTTGATCAAATAGGCTTCTCTCTCCTTTTCTCTATTGTAAAATATGCTATATAGTATATATTTCCAGTGACTAATGTTTGTGCTGTGAGTCCTTGTAGATGAAAACTTGGGTGATGTTAGATCAAAGCCTCCAGTAATTTCATAATTTCTTTATTAAGAAATGCTTGTTTTCAGCTGTAGTTGGCATCAGTCTAAATGAATCAGTAAAATGGGATGATCTCAGCTCATATAAATAATAGCAGCCTTCTCCTGTTAGAAATGCCTTTCTTCTGGAAAAGCCAGTTGTCCCACATTAATGCATTTCTAATCAAAAACACTAAGCCCCATATGGTATTTTTTAACACATTTGAGAACCCTGGTTAAGACAGAGTTCTAAATGTACTGGAAACCAAAGTTCATTGTTGTTCAACACTCAAGAGACTGTACAAAGAGTATACCCTTGTATTTCTGTGTTATCCTACTTATTAGTTTTATAGTACTGAGTCTTTTTCTCTTTCCCCTTTCTCTGCTTTTTGTGAAATGGCCTTTACGTTACCATATTACAAGGTTTATCCTCTCTCTTCCTCTTAAAAATAATGAACATCAGAAAAGGTCCCTGAGGCATAAACAAAGACCAAGAGGGGAACATCCCAGAATACCAGGGGATGGTGAGGAAGGAAGTCCACAATAATTCAGACTAACCAAATACTAGAGTATAAGATAGAGTGTGCCTATGCAAATTCTTCTTGAAAGCAATTCACATTTTTGTGAAAAAAAAATATTAAAATATACTTTTATCTTATAAAATATTTTTGTTTCTGTTTATTGTTTAAAACAGTGGCATCTACTTCCTCTGAGTCATCATTAATTGATTTGCCAAAATTTCATATCATGCATGTAAGTTAGAAAATATATGTGAATTGCTAGAGTCAATATTGTATATTATATAAAATTTCTCATGCTGTGGTGGCCCTTCAACATCTAAGTACATAAAAACTTCCTGCATTTCAGGTTTAACTCTATTTTTTTACTAGTTTAAAGCAGATCTTTTAGCACAAGTTGTGCTAAAATACAGAAATAAAAGGTTTACATGATGTTTTGTAAAACTTATTATTTTTTCTTCACAGAATCATTTAAGAATGTAGTTGGAAGGTCAGCTAGTCCAACCACCCACCCAAAGCAGGGCCAATTACATGAGGTTGCTCAGTTTTGTGTATCTTCAAGGATGGCAGTAATAGGCAATAGCTTTCAGTATTTGACTACCCTCTTGTTAAATACATAAATAAATAATCTAATAAAATATTCCCATGTTGCAACTTGTGTTCCAGGGATATGGAAGCCTGAGGGTAGATTTTTCAAGTAAAAGCAGAGCCAAAAATGCTCAGTACCTTGAATTCCTCTTTGTTACTAGGTCTCCTGAACCCCTTGGTCAGTGAGCCCACACTTTCTCTAGCCTTCTCTTAGTTGCTATGGCACTTAAGGAAACTCTTTCTGTTCTTCCTAAAATCACTTGTTAGTTTTAGTTTGACTTTCCTAATTCCATCTCTACATTTTTGGGCAGCGCCTCTGCTTGATAGCCTGTTCCCTTTAACCTTCTGTGTGTTTCCTTTTCACATCAGCAGAAGTTCCTTGTTCATTCATGCTGTCCCTTCAGCTGAAATTGCTCAAATTCTTGTATGTTAGAATGATCTGCTCTGGGCTTTGAGGAGATTTCATGTGACAAAAGCCTTCAAGAAGGGGGAAAACAAACCAAAACAAACCAAGATTTTTTTTAAAAAATCAATATTTAGTTTCTAGTTCTGGCCTAATAATTACAAGATAAGCAAGTATATTTCTGTGTATGTGTTAGGAAGCAAAATTACCCTTAAAGGCAAATTTGGCAACAGAAGAAGGAATGAGAGAGAATGGGGAGTGGTAATGGAAGGGTTTGATTCCAGCATGCATGATTCAGAGCTTGAGCAAAACTGAGATAAAATGATGAATTCTGTTTTGAGGACCTATAGTTCAACTATTCTTCCTAGCAGAAATAGGCCTTGTACAGAAGTGATTGCCTAGCTGACAAACAGTTCTGTGTTACTTCATTATATTGAACTAATTGTCCTTCAGAATTTTTATATCTATTTTTAATCAGAAGATTGTAAGGAAAAATTAGTCACTGGGAACTACACACTGCTTTTTGGCAGAACTGTATCCATTTAGGTAGAGGATGGAGCTTACTGTTTCTGGGTGTGCACAGCTTTTAAATGTGCTAGAACATGTAGGATAGAAAAAGACCTTATCAGAGGCAGACTTAGAAAGAAGTACCTATCTGAAATTATTGTTCAGCACACCTGGAGTCTCTTTCAATTCATGTGAGGCTTCCTTCCCGCAGTGTCAGCACCAAATGGTTATTCCAGGAGGATAACAGAAGCTAGAAATATAGTAGAACATGTTCACATGCAGAAGGAAAACCAAGCATGCCAATGTGCTTCCTCTAGTTAACTTAAATTGCCGCTCTGACCCTGCAGCGCTTTTCACTGATGTACTGCTGTAACATTACTCGAATGACATTTTGTCATTTGCTGAATGTTAACCTGCAAAAATGCTATCTTTGCTCCTTTACTCTGAGATAGGATGACAGGCACTTCAGCCCCCAGTTGTTGGGGGGTAATTTTATGCTCCTTTCCTGACAGACAGGATTCCAATAGCACCATATGTCAAAAACTCCAACCAATTCCAGTCATGTACCCACACCGTCCAGCTGTCACAGCTATAATTATTGAAACTAAAGCCCAGAGAAGTTTGTAGTTTTGGAAATGCTCTAGTCTCCTTAGATCTTTACTACTGATGTTATAGCTGATTAGGACCCTGCCAGCCTTCTGTTGGTCTCTTGAAAACTGCTGTAATTCTCATTCATCATGGAAGCTAACCAGCTGCTCCACAGCCATCCCCTCAAATGTGCTGCTTGATGTTATACTTTGCTGTTGTCCTGACCTTGATACTTTGGATGTTCAAACAAAGGCTCCTTACTATGTTGGAGCTGGTACAAAAGGATCCAGTTAACTACATTATGCACAGAAAAATGAAAACCTTTTTATGTAGGCACCTGATGTCACTGTGGAGACTGCTGCTAATCCACGCTTGTTTCTCAGTCATCCTGCTATATTTTCATGACCATTTCAGGTGAGGGAGTGGGAGGCAGTGAACTCCCGTTGGGGTGACTCTGAGCTTTTGGCAGGAATGTCTATCTTGTCTTTTAGCAGTGACAAAAGTGACTCCCGTAACCAGAGTTTTGAGCCTTTACATCCGCTTTTGTCACTTTTATCCAAATGTCATGAGGTTTAACATCTTTTGATTATCTTTGAAACTTTGGTCTGAATGGAGACCTTTTCTGTTAGAATCTTAAAGCTCAAAGTTTTGTGGTCTTGAGGTGTTTGTAAGTTTTAACCTTTTTGACAGCCTTTGCATTCATATCCATTGCAGTGCTACATATGTGTAGTACATAAAGCAGCACCTCTTTAGATTGCATTTTCACACAATATTTTTAATCTCCAGGAATCAGCCCCTCCTGTACCCATTACAGTAGCTTCACTGATGGTGTTAGTTATGCTTTTCTGGTTTCTTCATTCACTTAGGAGGCATTTTTTATTCTAAATATATGAAGGCTTTTAAATTTAAATAAAACCCATGTAATTTACATGACTTATATTTTGATCAAATAGCAACTTATAATCAAGTGCCTAGATCCAATATACTGCTTTCAACCTGGATTTCCTAAAATCTTTTGAGATGTTAAGTAAAAAAAAAAGTCAATACATTTAAAGGAGAAATGTTTTATTGATGAGGAGAGATTTTAAAGTGTGAAAAGCAGGACCGAGTTTGAATTCCTAGACTGGAACAACTGACTAATTTGAAAATGGTGAAAAAAGGTGAAAGAGGGAAACTTGCTAAACTTATTCTTTAGCAACCGTCTTTTCATAACAAAGAAACTATTTCAACAAAAGTGATCACCAAAAAAGTGGAATTTGATACTGCTGGTGAGAATGCTCAGAATGACTTTGAATATTGGAAGAAAATCAAGTGTGTTGTCACATAGATCACTGCCTCTCACTCACAGGCAACAAGGATGATGTAGATTTAAAAAGCAGACCAGATTTTTCTGAATACACATACAAAATTATCCCAAAGAGAAAACAAACTGTTTCTAATTAATGGTTAAATCATAGTTTTACAATACCTTTTAATGGCCACATTGGGAAAGAATTAGGAGATTTGTTCCAGTGGACCCTAAGGTCCTCATTGTTTCCCAAATCTCTGGGTGCAGAATCTTTTATTTTCTCACTAAGTAGCTCATGGTGGTAGTCAACAACTTCTGTAAAATTGGTTGCACCTGACCCCACTTTTAGGACTCTTGGTAGTAATCCTTAAAGCGAGCTGAAGAATAGGTGAAACGCAACTCTTCAGGAGGAGACTGAAGGATAATGAAAAGGGAATCATCAGTCAAAGAACTGATGATGGAAAGAAAGTAAACAGAGAGAAAAACAGCTAGAGAAACGATCAGTGTAAAGCAGCAGAGGGTTGTATAGACAGGAACATGACACATGGATTTTATCACAAATTAAAGAGCTGAGGGAGACATTTGAGCTGCTTATGTCAGGAGTGAAAGACAAGCCTGAGCAAACAGTTTAGGACAGTGAGCAAAGAATAAGTGATGGAAAGAATAGTTTTAAGTCCTGTCCAATGTGGGGCAAAAAATAGATGAAAAAGTTTTTTAGAAGTTTCCCGCTAAAAATGAAGGAGACAATACATGTTGGAATTCTGAGATGTAGGAAAAAACTCAGTAAGAAACTTGAAAGTAACGGGTGAAAGCATAGGTGCAGGGCTCTGGCTAGCATGCGGTGAACATTGAGTATAACACAACCTCTTCAGAACAGCAACATTTACAAATCAATCCAGGACTGAATGAGTAGGGGGAAGTTAAAAGAATACAGATCTGCTTTGGAAAATAATGTGAAAGAAATGATTACAGAATGTATGAGGAAGATTGGTTTTGGGTTTTTTTAATGCGATATTTGTAATAAGACAGAAATTGGTATAGATACAACAGCTGAATCTGATAAAGCCTTTCATAGTCTTGAAAATAGGTTTAGCAAGCTATCTGGCAGAAATGGCATATTTTGGGAGCTTATGGGTAACAAAACCCTTAGTTAAAGTAATGGAAAACATTTACAGGAAGTTATAAATTGCAATTAGGAAAGAAGCCAATAGAATGGATTTCCATGATCACAGGAGTGGGACAAGGTAGGTTGTTGTTGCTGCCTTTGTTCAGTTTAGGGTTGATTTTGAATTAAAAGATGTAGGGAGAGAAGGGAAGAATCATATTGTGTGAGAAAACAGTGAAAAAATTTAGCTTCTCAGAGGAAATGAATCTTATGCCTTCATTAAAGAACCATCAGAGGTTCCTCAGAGAAACTAAGACCACTAAGCAGAAATTCAGAGGTTCAGCATAGAGAGATCAGGAATGAAGTTTGAGACAACTTAAAAGGAAGTGTTAAAAGACAGTTTGAGGAATTTGAGATAAGTGTTCTTTTGCTTTTGCCACTTGTTTGATAACAGTAGTATTTCTTCTTACCAAACTGAGTCTCTTGCTTCAGTAAAATTATCTTTAATATAAACTTTTTAAAAGGGAATGTGTGGGAAGTAGCACCCTGGAAGACTATCAGTGGAGCTTTCATACTTAATCTAACAGATCTAAGCATTTTTTAAGCAATCTGGAGAGGCCAACTTAGTTGAGAGTGCTCTTACAACTGATGCCCAAGATACCACTACTAGTTCATAACAAGTTTGAATGCAGTTGTATCTGTTTGAATGTTCTCAGTGATGTAGATGTCAAGTCCTTTTCTCTCTTGCTATATCTAGCTGTAACTGGGAAATTTCCTAAACCCTTAGACCAGTGTAAACTAATGGTCAAGTGCCCACTTTGAGTCTACCGTGTGTAATCTGGGAGACTGGGGGTTTAATGTTTTGATTTAAAAGAAAGTTAAAAACAATTGTAAAAAGGGCTTTGATTGATTATAGGCAAGTTATCCTTCTAGAATGTTGTAGTTGGAGATCATGTAGAACATGCTTAGTTCTCTGTTGTTACATAATATTACTGAAACAAACACAAGCTTAATAAAGTGATGCTCTTCCTTGCTTCAGGAATGCTGCAAAAAAAATTGAAACCGGGAGCTTACGGGCCTGGTGACTGCTATGTTGAGTTCCGTATGGAACCTTTAATTGCATGGAAGAAACAATGAGAGTGATTTATCTGATGTATTGATTTATTGTAACTATGCTAACTGAGGCAAATGAAGTACTCAGCTCTCCTAGGAAGCAACAGAATTATGCTTGTTTAACAAAGATTTTATTTGCCTTTAAATTATTTTAAAAATACTTTAAAAAAACATGTCATGAAATTTTTAATTTTCACTTTTAGACTGTTCAGTTGGCATGTAAAGAAAACCTTATTCTTACCAGATACTTGGAAAATTATACAAATACAGTGTTTTTATAATTTTTTAAAATGTAGCAATATGCTTTGTTAGGAAGAATTGTTACTTTAGTCCAATTTCATAATTGCTTCAATGTCGATATAGTTGCAGTTTTGGGTTTGTTTGTTGTTTATTTTTAATAATAGAAAAAAAAAAACCCAAGAGCCAAGAAAATGATAGTTGTTCATAAGATGTTACCTTTTTTTTTTTTTAATTGACAGTGTGGTACTGAAGTCTGCTAGGCAGAAGCGTGCCAAACTAATTTTTATCATTATTGCTGTTATTGCTGTTTATTACAGTAATGTACTTTAAATTTACAATCTTGAGCCATCATTGGTATATAAGACTATATGTGTAGCTATACATACCTAATTATTTGTGGAAGGTATTAGTATTGTAAATACAGCTTATCTTTGTTATGAGAGTGGCATTAATAACAGAATTTCATAAATGCCAACATACAGTACGATAATTTCAAGACTCTCTGAAAATATGGTGTATTGTAGCTGAAGTTGCTTGCAAATGCATGTTGTGTGTGCGGGTGGAAAGGAGGAGGAGGGCTATTTTGTGCTTAGAATGCTTTCTGATGCATAAATATTAGCATTAAATAATTTTGAATACCTTGTTTCCTAAAAAGATTAGTAGCTCTTCTCTATGTGATAAATTGTGCAAGAGTTATTGTTCACACCAGTCTTCATGCTGTATTATTCTGTGTAGCTTTAAATAATCAAGTCCAAATTATGCTCAGCAAGCTGTTGGGAAAGCTTGGAGGAATCTCAGAGCTGAAGGGCCAGTGTGTGCCCTGACTTACATGCTGTGTGAATGCACTAACTTTATGCTGGCTGTGAAGGACATAAAGTGGTAAAGAATCTAATCTGTAGCATTTATTTTTTACTTAGATTGACTCTATTTTTTTCTATTTTTTTATTTACTTATTATTCCATCCTAATGTAGAGGAACATTGTTTATAATTATTTCTAGTTTGTAGGTAGCAGCATTTTGCCCTCTTCAACATGGCATGTAAAATTTTACACGAAGCTTTTATTAAAAAAAAATAAATAAAAAAATCTATGTGTTTGTTTACCAAAATTCCAATTATATCAGACCACATTTGGAATCACAAACTTTGCCCTTGTAAATACTGCAAAATAACATATATCCTTTTTATAAAATATACTTGTTATCTCATTGTGGTCATATATGTGTTTCCTTAAATTGCTAAGTACCTGCTAGGTTTTTGGGGGTTTTTTATGTTTTGGGGGGTTTTTTTTTGTGCGTCTAGATTGTCTCATCTCAGTGAGACTTTTCAGAATCCATGTTGCTCTGATTTCAGAAGAGACCCCACTTGGTATTCTGCGTGTAAGTTATAGGTGTTGGGGAGACAGGCTGCATAAATGTGGCTTCATCAAATTTGGTTTGAATCACCAAAGATCCATCCAGCAATTGCAATATGAAGTATCAGTGTATCATTTTGCCCAATTTTATGTTTTTCTCTCTCTTCTAACTGTCTAGGAGTGAATTTCTTATGCTAGAAAATAGACAGGCTGAAGTAAGGGTTCTTTGGAAATATCAGAGTCATCTTGTTGAACTTAGGTGTTCTCATCTGATTTTGTTCCCTGATGACTTCTGCAGCAAGAAAACCTCAACTTCTGGGTATTTTTAAATGATTGTCAGAAAGTGACAAAAGTAAAGACATTCAGGCATAGATCTAGTACTAATTCAAGCTGTGCAAATAATTTAACACAGCAAGTGAAAGAGGTGAACTGAGTACTTTCTACTGAGTCTAAGGACAAGGTGAAGAATTCTACTTTTCTTAATGACTGTATAAAAAAAAAAAAAAAGGCTTTTTAAAGACTATCCATCTTACAGTAATTAGATCTAAGTCTGTTTAATAAGGAGAGTGTAAGGCCAGATACTGCATTTGCCTTTTTTGCCATCCCACCTTGTGTATGTTTACTGATCAGGTAGGCCCTCTGAAATAGGTGGAATTATTGTTTTAGCATATGGTGGTTCATCATGTGGAAGTGGACTTTGTGAACAGGTCCTCCTGAATTACTCTTTTATTAGTCTACATTCTGTACTGCTAAATGCTGAGAATCCACCTCACCATTGATTAATACAAGGAAAATACTAATAATTTCAGTGGAAAAACAAAAAAACAGATAATATGTAGTTGCTGTCTAGTCCACAGATCCTCCCACTGTTATTTTCAAGTGAGGAGGATGCTCACCATTACTCATTTGTTAAGCTAGAAAAAAAAGTTAGCTGACTGGATAGTAGATGGGAGTGAACCAAGTTATGCTACTGTTCAATGCTCACTACAGTTTAATTTGGCAGTAATTGAACTGGAGAAAGATGGTTTAGAGTGACAAGAATCTGAAAATAAATGCTTTTTTTTTGGTGAATAATGACTCCGGAAATAACTGACTTAGAAAACCTTGTTGGCTTTAACCATTCCCTTCAGTTGGGGTTATAGCCTAAGTCTAGTTTGGCTCCTCTGCCATTTTGTGTTTTCTGGGTATTCAGTCACAAGTTTGAAAATCAGAGATTTTGGCAAAGTTGTAACCATTTGAAATGTTCACTGAACCTGCAAATATAATGAGTAAAATTACTAGGAGATATCATAGACTAATAAGAAAAATTACAGTGGTTCAAACATAGCTATGGTTAACCTCTGCAACTTGCCTAAGACATGTAAAATATAGTCTTTCACTAATGAGTGAAAAAAATTGTAATCTCCACTTGAAATCTGATTGTCCTGGTTTCACTGGGATGAAATAATAGAATTAATTAATTAATAACTTTGCCACATCTTCTAGCCTAGTTATTGTCTCCCAACCTTTACTGCTCCAGACTGTTTTCTGCCTTCTCAAGAAGTTAGAGAGTGTCAATGAGATCTCCCACTGAGACTTGAGGTACAAGGCAGTTTAATCCTTGTGTAGGAAAGACATCATAAAAGGAAGGAGGGTTGAAAACTTCAATTTGCCCCAATTCCAGCCTATTATTATGAAGTCCCTTCAATACAGTTTCCTTATAGAAAGTTTTGGAAACTTACTCCTGTGTAAGCATAATTTTTGAAAAATCTTTTAAGGAAGCTGTTAACTCTGCTGGCATATGGAGAATTTATAATTTCTGCAAGTGTTATATAGGAGAGACCCTCTCATGCGAGCATATGATGCATTTAACTTGTGTTATGAAATCTGCCTCTATATCTGGCAATGATTTCAAATTTCCTGAGCTCTCTGTTTAGACCATAACAGAACTCCCAAGCAAGGGGAGCTAAAGTTATGATATGTTATGCTTAGGTAAAAAATATTAACAGAATATTTTAATTGTTTAGGCAGACCAGACATAAAGTGACGATGTGTATCTTTTTGAAAGTAGTTTTAGCATTTACTTCTGTATTATACACTGATGCTCCATCACTCCTTCTCTTCCCTGTCTTCCAAACACATTGTATGATGTGTTTTGAAAATGCATTTTGTCTCACACAGATAACAGTCACTGATTCTGCTGGCCAAAATATTTTAACTTTTTTTTTTTTTTTTACCATTAATTCCCAGCTGCATGAGGAACTGTCTTTTCCACCCCTGAGGAGCCTCCCTTTCTTAAGAAAAATAATCTATTTCATATGAAGGTTTTCACTGAGGATTGTAATCCTCACAGTTGACCATCTTGCCTCTGACAAGGCACACAAACCCCTGTGCTCTTGCGTTGCCTGCTTCTGTAGGTAGGTTGGTGGTCAGTAATCTGACCCACAGAGAGCTTTGCCAGCTCACACTCTTGTTCTCTCCAGCACTGTTTAACTCTACGACAGGTCTATAGCAAGTTCTGCTAAGACATGAGGATAAATGAGCATTTTTTCCCTAAAAATCCAATGCATTTCAGATATTGGGGCATAGTTGTTGAAGACTGTTTACTATGCTGTGTCCTAAAGGAGTTTTGTTTTAATTTATCTAAATTAATTAAATGCTAAAAGCAGCTCAAATAGTATGTTTTCTCTCAGGAAGCACAGCCATTTATGTAGGCCTGCTACTAAAGCTGGCGGGGACTTGAATTATTTCTGTAAAAGTTTTTATACATTTTATAATTTTATATAAATTTATTTTCAAACTTAGGGCTTGCACACCAAGCGTTAAAGTGGGAAAGTTAATTTTTATAGTCCTATCATAATGGAAAGTTTGACCTTAATTATTGTCACATGAATGACATAATACAGGAAAAATTAAGTAAATAATGAAATGATAAAATTCTATTTTAAAGTTGTTAGAAAACCCACATTGTAACTTTAAAAAATGCAGCAAATAAAAATGTTTGCAGTTAGTTATGTTGATTTTTTCCAGCTTCCCTTCTCTTCCTTTTTAAAAAGCAAAAAACCACACACAAACCGCTGTTTTAGGCAAAAGCTGTTTCTATCATATTATTTTTTTCCAAGAAAAACACTCAGTGCCTAGACTTTTAAACAAGTGCTTTATCCTTGAAAATTAAAATAAAATATTTTCATGTAATCAGTAAATTTTTTATGAAACTTTACAGCAACTATATTAAGCGATAAGAATAACTACTATTTTGAAATTCTGAACGTCTTATAATTAGACCAGCCTTTAAGAAATATTCAGAGTTAAGGCACATTAGAATGTATTCCACAACATGGAGACAGCCCTGACAAAGAAACATTATTCTTAGATTTACAATTAATTACCCTTATGTCTATACCTTGCATTCAATTTGCATATTTTAAAAGTGCTGTAAATTTCATAGTACTCCCTTGTTATTTAAGATCATTCTGCTTTAGTAAAAGTTTCTATAGTGATAACTTTCTCTTGATTATGTAGTTGTGGGGTCAATAAATCTGGCTTTACTTTGCTCTACAATGTTATAATTTTTCTTTTTTTGTGTGTTTTTCATTATTTTGCTCCTTGTTCCTCCTGCCCTCTCATTTATAATCCCCTGAAGAACCAGTAGATAGAAAAGTCTGGCTAGAAGACGAAGTGAGTGGTCAGATTCTCAGATGTTATCTTTTTCCCAGAACGCACTGGTACTGGGTGTCTGACATGTTCTATACATCTTTCTAGTGTCAACCTCATTAAACAAATACAACTTGATGTATAGCTCTCAAGAAATGAAATTTCATGCAGTGAATTTGCTCTGTTCCAGCTTGTGTTCTTCCTTTTTCTCCCTCTTTCTTTACTACTTCGGGAGTAATTTTGTACATTATTGATTTCTAGGATAATTTTACATTGTGACTATTCATAAATTTTTACCTGGAAATTTATCAGTGGTTTTTTTCTGGTATTTAAAGAAATATCCATGTTTTAAGCTCACAACTTGACGTTTCTTCTAAACAAGGAATCATTACTCCTGGGTAAGATGCAATAAACCATTCAGAATGTGGTTCAGTACATTTACTTTGATCAGATATGTATGTAGATTTTCTCTAAGTATTAGATGTATATGTTGCAACATGCTTGTTATAAATGTCGTAGTCTTCTATAGGTAATTATCTATAAATGTGCTAGAATTGTGTTTTATGGTCTAATTCAAGGTTAACACAATATCCTGTAAGCCAGAAGGACATTGAACAGTTTGCCAAAATAGTAAATATTACTCTCATCCTTATTTTTTTTCCCTTCAGCTTAAAATAATTTTAAAAAGAAATGTATTTCCAAACTAAAATAAACCTTCTTTAATGAGACTATATATTATTTACAGAAAAATGCCACTAAACTCAATTAGTACTGGTCTCACCGCCGGGTAGAATTGAAGTTGTTGAATTTTTTTTTAATGTAGTTCATTGAAGTCATTTACTGAATCTGGAGCAATATTCTATTTTTAATCAAGTTTAAAAGTATAATGTATGAGAAAACAGCAACGCAATGTATAGATTTTTGTAGATGCACTGCTGTAAAAAATACACAGACGAATGCATGAAGTTTATGCCCATCTTTCTTTTAATAAGAAAAAATGTTTGAATGTTATTTTAAACACGTAATTCCTTATTGGTACACCTCTTTATTCTTAATTGGTAGCTCAATGGAGTTATTTTAACAGTTATTATTGCAGTCTTTTTCATTTAACATTTTGCTATATAAAACTATTATTTAAAACTTTTTTGCTGGATGACAGCAGCCATCCAAAAAATTCCAGAAACAGAAATAATAAAATAATGGAAAGTAGAACTACTGTATTAAAGTAATTACTAGATATATTTCATATATTAAACAAAAAAATCAGAATACAATACTTTAAAATGCTTTCTTATTGAGCAATCCAGTCATTGCGAACTTTAAAGCTGAAGATACTTGTTTTTAAAATGAAACAATGTGGTGGTTGTTGTTCTCCCCCCCACCTTGGGACCTGATGTTGAAGTTACAGGAAAGAAAAAGATGCAAGATTTAAAAAATATATTCACCTGTGCTTCTGAATTTCTCTCAAGCCTTTTCATATATAGAGAGTTTTGAAGACCTAAAGTGACTACATTTATCCTGATTTTATGGGCTTGATACAAGCAAGTGTTGAATATGGCACTATTCTATTTGATTGTAATATAACATTTCTATTACAATGATTTTTAAAAACCTTCCCAAAATTCCAATAATACTATTTCAAGGAATGTAACGTGATAGGGGAGATTAGCTAGCCCTAGAATACCTTGGCAAAAGTGTTCAAGTAGCAAGAGTTTTTCTAGTCTTATGTCCTATATACATCTGTTAAATTACTCAGAGATCTCATTAAATAAAGCTAATGTACTTGTAAAACAGTAGGGAGAGACAGTATATCATTGTAACTGTTAGAAAGAGCCATTCTGGCAAGGAGGGAGCCAAGAAGGCTAGGTGTATGCTGGTCAGTGTAGATGTTTCTAGGCCATAAATCTTGGCCCTTTCCTGCCTAGTTATTGTGTATTTCTTTAGGTGAGAGATTGATTGTAGCAATGGAAGATGAATTTGCCCATAGACCCTTTCTTTTTTTTTTCCTTATACTCCTGATGCCTCGCCAAGGTGATAATGATGTGGGGTGGTGTTTTTGTTGTGTGGTTTTTTTTTTTTTTCCTGCAATCATTTGTTTCAGATTAAAAGCATGAAAGTGCATGGAGAAACACAAGCAAGCTTGTCTCTGCAGTCAGGCAAAGATGAGGTGAGGGCACGAAGATGTATAACTGTCCCAGGTGGGAGAAGAGTACAGTTTACCCCCTCAGGATTTGTAACAGGTTTGTCTGAAGGTGAATGAAATAGGATAAAATTTGAGAAAGAACCCTCACATTTATTTATTGTGCATATGAGCATGGTATTTTAATTTTTTAAGTATGGCTGAGTTGTGCAACACTGCTACTAAAATATTCCTTGGCTGTTTATTCACTGCTGAGCAAATCGCATAAGAACTGCAGTTTCCTGTTGTCGTTCCCCCCACCTGCCCTGCCATTTGTACTACATACTGAACATAGAGGGGAATTCTTTTCATTAATATCTAGAGATGCTGAATTTATAAGGATCAATATAATCACAAATGTTGTACAATGTGTCAGGATATCATAAAAAGCGGGCAGTTCTATATAAAATACTAGCTTAATCCTTACGATTTTTAAAGCCTCGTTAAAATGTGGATAAAGTCCATATAAGGAATGGCAGCATTCAAAAGGTTGAAGTTGTATATCTGTGGTGCAGAAATTTTAACCATTACATTTGAATGTCAGTTGACTCATTTGGTCACAGATGATATTAACATGTAAAAAGTTAAGACGATGAGATACATCCTATGTAGCATATAACCCAATAGGATTTGTTGTTTCAGGTTTGGGGAGTGCGATGTATAACCTTGGCCCCTAATTTGTGAAATCTGAGATTCTAAAATAGAGATGATGACATGAGCATCTCAGAGCAATCAAATCTTACATCACAGGGCTTCCAGGCAAACTTTATAACTTCTGCTAAGAAAAGACCTCCGTGTTCAGTTGGGCAGAAAGTTTGGGTGGTGCATTATCCCTGAAGGAGTAATGAGAGTGTGGTTGTGGCTAGGATGGGAACCTGGTTAAAATGGAATAGTCACTTTTAAAAACCAAGAGGATATGGCTGTAACTGCTAGCAACCTATATAACTGTTCTAGCTTTGCAGCTGCTTTTTTTTTTACTAAAAGGTAGTATTTGATTCCACTCATGTTGTTGTTTGCCAGATTTTTCAATAATCTGATAGTATGTTGTATGCATTTGCTTGCCAAAGTTATCTGGTAGTAACAACTGTGAGGATTCAGAGTGTTTTTTCATGGAGAAACTTTGAAAGTCAAGCAAATACTTTTATCTTGACCTTTCTGCAACGCTGCCCCATATTCACTAGTTGTCAGCACATGTTTGTCTGGAGTAATTCGTCACTGCCATCCGTCACTCCTCTGCCATTCCCATCAGTCCCATTATCTGGGATCAGGAGAGAGCTGAAGATGTAGCCTGAAGGATCATTAAACCTCAGCTTCCAGGTACTGCAGGTAGTCCAGGTGGTCTGTTGTTATTTATAATAAAGAAACAACACAGCAGAACTGCCTGGCAGTGGCCCATGAGGCCTAGAGAAAGGACAGGCTGAGGGATGTCATCACTGAAGGACAGCTAAAAGTGGACTTTCTTTCTCCCACACTGTAAGCAGAGAGGATTTATTGAACATCTGTTCAGTACATGGCTGGGAAGATTGATTAATTTAATTGCTCACACTTTGCTTAAGTAACATTTGAATACTTAATGTCAGGTTTGAAGGATATTGCAACATTTACTCGCACACCTTTTTAAAGAGGCAGAGCTTCTCATAGCTTTTTGTCTTTCAAGGAAGTTGAAACACATCCTGAAATCTAGTTTGCCCAGAGGTCTGGGAAAACTGGAGCAAGTGGGAAAAGCTGCTTCCTCTCATAAAAGCAACTAGTTATTTTTTGTGTTTTGCTCATAGTGATAAATCATTACTGTAGTGAGGTTGGATCATCCTCACTTAATGGTGGTAATTTTACTTCTGGCATCCAGGATAGAGACAGTTCAGCATATTATATATTTCTATACCCTTTAACATAACGTTATGGTCATATTGAGGGAGTAGATAAGTTACAGCCACAATAATTTATTGCGTGTTCAATTCACAGAGGACATTTGGGAAGAAATTCCCAAGATCCTCTTCAAGAACCTCACCCATATACTAAGGGAGAAACATTAAGCAGTGGAACATTGTGTTGCTTATTTCTATACATTTTTTATACATCTGATAGTTTCTCAGTTGCATAGCTCTGAAAAGTTTATCACAAGTCTGACCAAATATGATAAAATCCAACCGAAAGTATCGAGCACTTAAAATATCTGGCACAAAAAACTAAACCTTTACCAAATATACCACAGTTAACCTTATTTTTAGAACAACAAATGTTGAAATTATTTGCCATATGTCTGGTAGCAATGTCTGTGAGTACTAGAAAATACTTATTGTTTAAAGATAAAGGTGAAACTCCTTGTTTTGCTGCAGTGCAAAACTGGCTTTGCATTTGTCACCATCAGATGTTAAACTGAGAAAAGGCAGACTGATAGATCGTGGTTCATGTGCAAAGACTGATTCCATATGATTTTTTTTTTTTTCCATCCTCTATGCTCTAGTAAAGATGTTCTTTGATCTCTCTGTACAGCAGTTCATTTTAAGTCTGATATACAGTCAGATATTCTATTAGATACAAGATCTTTAAATATTTGTCTTACTTTGTGTGTAATTTGCTTTGGAACTCTTAGTCCAATAAATAGTAAATGATAGTGACTTACATAGCCATGTATTTTTATTGTCAAAGGTACTGTATATAATGTTCTCACAACAATGCTTAACACTGAGAGGGTAGGGATGTAACACTGCTACATGACTAATTTACTACCTTCAAACATAAAAAGCAAAGCTTGGAGAGAAAGGCCTCATATGAAGCTGCTTAAAACAGAGCAATAGTATCATGTAGTGGTACTTAATAATGGCACTGGCATTTTGTTAGCATCTCTACAAGAAAAAAATTGTTCTTAGGGAAGGATAATCTACAGTCAAATCTGATTGAAGTCAAAAGAAACATTGGCTGATTTCTTTGAAAGATGCCCGTCTGTCCCTGAATTTGACTGTACACAATACATCCTGCAACAACGAGTCAGATTGTCAAGGCCAGAACCAGGTGCCTATGTTACTTGTATCCTTCTACATCAGTCATACTGTAGGGAGCAGACAATTAATTCTGGAGCAAAATTGAAAGTCAGAGGCAGAGTGTGAAAGAACAGAATGACAATAATAAAGTGCCCCTGCCTCACATTAATCTCCCTCACTTCAGGGCTGTCAGAGGCGGCCTGGCGGTGACTAATGCCAAGCTTTGCATACAGTGGTCACAGACATGAGCAGCATGCTCCCTTTACAGCATCCGCGATTCGCTTTGTTGAGGTTTTGACTCCTGTGGAATCATTGAAAAAACATAGCCGCTGGTCATAGGTAGCAGGACGAAGTTCCTTCATCATACACCTATTGATCGATGGGCAGTATTCCTGGGCTTTAAAAAAAAAATAAATAAAAAAATAAATAAAAAAGAATCCTGACAAATGCAGGAAGATTAAACTAACTTTTTGAACAGATTAGCTCAGCAGATAAGGGTTAATAAGTTTAGCTTTGAGGAGGTGCATATCATGTGCAAGTCCAAGCATCAAGATAAAATGATCTTGCACTTCTATAGACACACTAATCCATTAACATTGCAAAAGACTTTGATGCACATTTGGGAATTGTTTTCCATTGATTTTATTGTCATCTTTTTGCACAAATAGTAAATAGGCTAACATTTAAGGAACAGTGTAATTATTCCCGAAAAGCAAGACATCAATGTAAAGTTTATTGTTGTAGACCAGACATTTTGACAGGAATACTGTAATATCCCAGAGGTGTCACTGGGTTACTGAAAAGGTTAAAAATTGGTGCATTGTGTTGGAGAAGAAAGGCAGTAACAACAAACAGCATTCAAAAAATCACAGGCACTTCTGTAGGAAGGTAGAAATGTGTCATGTAACAACATACAGCTTCTGTAAGTGGATTGCTGCACCAAGGAAGAAAGTGAAACATACCTAATGAAAATGCTTCCTCCACTATCAGCATTTCAAGGCTCTCATTATTTAGATTGCAAAAATAACTTTCCTCTCAGGTTCCTCCTTTTATTTTATGTGAACCCCACACATACTGATGTGTTGTGGAGTTTGATAGGGCTGTATCTGAAAATTTAATTTATCTTTTCTGATAATTGTGGGAGTAAATTCCCACACAAGACTTTACTTGCTAGACTATGCTGGTTTTTTCCTTACTAGCCATGTGTATGTATACTAAATCAGGAGGACAATAGTATTTTCTATAGAGTGTTATGTGACAAGGAGAAAAGCACTTGCAGTCTTGCATTATAGCTGACCAGCAGAGAAGCATTCATTAGAATCTGAATGAGAAGAGGGAAGGGATATACGGCAATTTTTTGTATGTAACCAAGAACAACATGTTTTATGTTTTAGTACGTAGTTGTTTGGCATTCTAGAGGACTAGGAAGGAAGCACACACATCCTTTTGTATACTGAAAATAGCACGTTATTGGATCGGATCATGAGTTGAAACTTATTCACAATGACATTTTGAGACTTGTACACTGTCAAGAACTGTAGGTTTTTTCCTTTTTCTAAGGAAATTTATTGCCATTAACAACTCTCACGTCCCAGTTTTGACTTAAAACATTTTCATAGCATTTCTGATAGTTTTTTTTCAAACTACTCAACTGGATATGTAATTGTATTTCCTTCAAGAGATAGTAGGAAATAATAGGAAGTATAAGAAATCTCTATCATGAGCCATCAGCATGGTTTGAATCTGATAACCTAAGCACTGATCTTTAGTGCTTGTTTGAGCTAGAGAAGGAAGTCTGCTATCTGACAG
Organism: Caprimulgus europaeus; assembly: GCA_907165065.1. Next base: position 12,068,776 of record OU015536.1, read on the forward strand.
CAGTGAATTTTATCTTTCACTTGGATTAGCCATTTCATGTGTTGCAAAACATATTTTATAAGTATTGTACAAAAGCATAAAATGAAACACACGTATGGTATGCGCCAGGCATTTCCAAAGATATTGATATGAATACGTTTAACAATACGTCAGTCACTCACCTTGGGGCTCCATTTTAAATGCCATTCTAAATTCCAGGTTATTTAAACCAACACCAGTTTATGATAGTAGTGGCATTTTGGGAAGTTGATGAAAGGACATAGAAAGAAACCACCTTGATTTATGCATTATCTGCTGGGTCACTCCTTAGAGGTTGTTATTCAAGTTCCTACTGGCAGAAAAAAGGAAGGCTTCAGTTTTACACAGGTAATGCCATTACTTTCTCACCTAGTGAGTTTAGACCTATTTTTTTCAATCTGTTCATGGATAGTCCTGTTCTCTTGTTCCATAACCATCAATGAGAACAAGTAATGAAAACCCAAAACTGATCTCAACTGTAGACCCAGCAGAGCTGCCACTAATCAGTGGTCAATATGGCATTCCCTATTTTATATCCAGTGCCTTTGGAGCTTTTCAGATGAGTTTTTCAGAGCTATGTAAAATGTGTATACAGCATGGTAGCTCTACTAGTTCTGGGAAGAGACACAGTTAGGAAGCTGTCAATTGAAACAACATTGTTCAAAAGTTTTAAATAATTGATGGGTGAATCCTGTATCCTCAGCTGACCTAGATGTGGTAGATCTAATTATGTCAATGCTGCGTACTTTTAAATGCTTCTTTTTATTTTTTTAATTTTTTTTTTTTACAAATTCATTTGTTCTATTTATTTTTAATTGACTGAAAAAAAAAGTGATTTCTCTATATTTTTTTCTTTGTATTTTATAGGAATGTAAGATGTCTGGCTTTCTTGCTCTTCTAACATAAGGAAAAATCTGCACCTAGAAATTCTGTGTTTTGATTTACAGAAACCATGAACAACTTACATATAAATGAAAAAACACTTCAGTTGTTCAAGAAAACCAGCGCTGGTATATGGAAGAAAACTAATCAATCCTGCTTTATGCATGCTGGTAGAATACGTGAGTTCTGCTGACCTCAAATCACTCTCAGTTTAGGAGGCTATGAGGGCAGAAAACTGTTCCCAAACTTCCCACTGAAGGTGTATCATCTTGCAGCATGCACAGCTATTTTGGCTACCGATAGGGACATACTGCTGATTTCATATCCGTAAAATCTGGAGAGAATTCAGGGCACACAGACTGGTTTCTCTTCAGCCAAGATGAAAAAGCCTGAATTCTGTCCTCCAGATTGGAAGATTAAGAGGTGTTTAGCTGCCCAGATTGCATTCCCACTTCTAATGCACAAAATTGCACTTTTCTCCATGTTTCAAAATGTTACATAAATATAATAATTAATGTGATTTCTAACATGTTGTCCAGTAAGAATAGATAGAAAGACAAGTTCTATAAAATTGTGGAAATTAACATATTTGTAAATAAGTATAGTTTTGCAGTAAGACATATTAATTATCATAAAACAAATTCAGGAAAAGTTGTACGTCTTCAGTGAGTATTCATAATTTACCATATATTACCATGCCATGTCTAGCTCATATGGACACTATTTTGGGATGATCCATAAAAAGACAGGACCTCTTTTAAATAATGGGGATTGTTCCCCATATTTGTCACATAGACAATGCCAGTTGCTTAAAGTGGTATTTTCTTACAGTGTCCTCTTCACTGTTAAATTATGTTTTTGTATTTCTTAGTTACAAGGAAATGCAGTGAGCCCCTAAACATGCAGCCAGCTTTGAAGGAAAGCCAAAGCATCCTCCTAGATGTGATTAATTTGTTATTGTTGCTTATGGTACAAATAGGGGGGATATCACATGATCTTACTGGAAACAAGCAGTCTTTAACTCTGTTCCAATACTTGTTAGCAGTTTTCTCCTTAAGCCCTTTAGTGTGTTTTACAGGCCAGGCACCAGTGACCACCAATATGTATTTATATTGGACTTTTTCTGATTAGAAAGTAATGAAAAACACAGAACAAAATATCTGAATTACTAAATATTAAATAAGATGTCAGATCTTAGGGTAATTCAGGTGGGAAGGAAACTCGGGAGTTCATCTAGGCTGATCTGTAGCTCAAGCTGTATTGCTTCAGTATTTATGATAGACCTTATTTAAGCACTCCTGGAACTTGTCTAAAATGCTGAACCCCATTCTAACTCTACATTCACTGAAGCTATGGAGGTTTACCACTGAGCAGGATTCAGGTTAATGGTAAGGACTTCTTAAATGTCTGTCTTCAATCTGCCTTTGAGGGTTGCATTCAATATATTCTTATTGATATATTATTTTCTTGGGTATGGATACAGCAGACAGACTTTAAAAACTTTAATTATATTTGACAACATTTTATACTGAGCTTGGCTCATTCTCTCACAAGGAGAAAGTATGCAAACTTTACATAAAACTGGGCAGAAAATTCTGGCTGCATTTGTTTTCTATAGCAAGAGCCAATTCACTGAAAGGCAAGCCTTATACTTACTTTGTTTAAACTTGAACAGGAAAATATGTCTAGTGCCCAGTATGGAATTTTGGATCAAAATGGCAAAGAAAAATGCAGAACCAACTGCAGATTGAGGCCCAGAGCATTTATATGGATATTGCCTATTTGGATTTCTCATCTTGTTTTCTTGTTCACTCCCACAATGTCTCCCTCAGCCCTATAAATTCACCTATCTCCTGATGAAATATTTTTGAAATTTAAAATGTTTTTTAGCATGGAAAAAATATTTCATATCCATCTCTATCACACCTAGGTATGAAACATCATCTTGTGTGGGCTGGAATCATGCTTCCAGAGAAGCAGCGTGTGGCCATGCCTATTTGATGACCCCATATCATCCCTCAAATATAGCAGAGGAGACTGCTTAGAACATCATGTGTTACTATCGAGTGGATTTCATAGTCCAGGCCCAGTATTAACACATTTCCCTGCAATGCATACAGCGGGAGTATTCCATCTGCTTCTAATGAGGCAGAGCGGGGGAGGAAATCTTATATATAAACAGCTCCCACAGCACTTATAGTTATATTGAAGAACATCTTTGCAACAGTGTTTGTTTGTGACAAAGATTTTTAGCTATTTGTTTATTATAATAATATCTGTGGATGTTGAACAGAAGAGATTAGCCAGTTCCTAAACCTGGCAAGCTCTTCGGCTGAAATTTTCCTCTACTTGGAGAGCCAGTTCCAGACCACAAATTCTTGTTGTAAGGGTCAATCCTGTATTCTCCAAAGTATAGATGATAATTTTGTATGTACCCATTCTATTATAGGGGTGATGCATTTTTAGCTAGATTTAATTCTAAACAAAGACCAAGCTCTTCTTTATTTGATTCCAGTTGTAAACAAGTTATAGCAAAATATAAATGGAAGATGAGACAAAGGAACAAAAAAATATCACTTTGTATAGGCTTTCTTTTTAAATGTAGGTTTCTTTGTGCAATAGAGCACTGCAACGTTTTTTGGAGGGAAATAATTTACTGTGATGTGTATGAAATGGAATTTTGATAGACAGAATAAGCTGCAATCCAGTTCTAAACTATAGATTTTCAAGCAGATTGATGCAACAAATTGTTAGCAAATAGCAGTTTGCAATTTGATGCTAATTAGACATAAGGCAAATATGTGCCATGACAAATTAGCAGCAAACCATACTGAAAAGGATTAGCAAGAGCTGGCACAGAGACTGCTCGATTTTGCATACTTCTTTCTCTTAGTCTAGGAGGTCTGAGCCAGTTTTCCTTCTCTGTAAATAGGAAACGAGAGCAGAGATCACAGGCATGCTAGAATGCCTTTAATTGCATATTTGAAATGTTTAACTCTCTCTTAATCCCATGGAGGCTTTTCTCCATACTACCAGCTTTATTATCCTGGGAGATGATCAAGTACTTTATCCATTTAATATTATAACTAAATACATTATGAGGTAAGTAACTCACAGGGTTATTTACTTTAGCAAGTATATTGTACTTATAGATATAAGAAAAAGCCCCATTCTTATTCAAAACACCTTTGCTTAAGTTTCTGCAAATGTGTTTTTCAGCAGATTTAATTATTCATTTCATTAATAAATTAATTTTAGCTAGAGGATTATCACATTTCTTTATTGATGTGCACAATGCCCTTGTAGTAGTTAGTCATCATGATCTCCAGAAGTGATAATGCAGTTGTGTTTTCAAACCAGGGAGAAGCAGGCAGGTAATTTTTAATCCAGTTCTTCAGACATATACCTGAATACGAACATAGCTGTAAGTATGGCTTCACTTCTAAAGTAAACTGCTTTTGCATCTTTAAAGGGTGAGATAATTTTGTTGACATCAAGAATGCTAAACAAAAGCTACAGTAAAAACACCTCAACATTAAATTTAAGCAGCTTATTCTTTCTTTATGTGGTTGTTTCTTAGTTTGTTTATTTTTTTAAACTGAAAGTTTCTGAGGTAAGCCATCACCTTCTCCCGAGCTTTCATATTTGCTGATGTGTACTTTGTCAGTTTGGATATGTCAAATGACATGTTTATACTTCAAGGAATCATTGGGTAGCTCAGAAGTTCTTAAACACTGTTTCTGTTTCCAAATCTGAATTTCTAGGGCATACAAAATACTTAACTTATTAGCTGATGTAAGATGGTTGGTTGTCTAAAAATATATATATTTTACATTCCCAACATTCCTATGTCCATATATGGAACAAAAAAATAGTTAGAAATAGTTCAAAGGTGCTAAACCGTTATGTAGTTAGATGTATACACACATTTAAGTTAGCAAAATAAATGAAGTGGGAAAATAAAAGGATATTATGCACAGAAGATACTTCTTTCATAAGTCTTAGAATTAATCAGACAATTTAAACCATGATCAATAACAAGTTTTGCCACAGTGCTGTCTTCACTTATAAACAGTATGATAACACACTACTAAGGATTTACAAAGAAGTGATGAAAAAACTTGTGCTGTTTTTTAAAAAAAAAAAAGGAAAAAAGGAAAAAAGAAAAAAACCCCAGGTTTTTCTTGCAATTTCTGAAGGCATTTGTATATTATTCACATAAAGGGCACTGTCCTGTAAAAGCTCCTGTGTGCACTGAGGCCTGGAGAAGGTCTTACTAGTATTGCCATGCTGTCTTTCACTGTGAATGTTTGTCTGCTCCCTTTTGCCAGTGTTACTGCCCACTTGCCACATCACATCTGAAACTTAGGTAATGATCTTTATGCCAGTGTAAAATATTAGAAAAAATAATTGATTGCCCCTTGGCACAAACATGAATTTCTTTTTTGTTATCCATGAAATACACTGGTGTTTTGTTCTTCGTAGGCAGTTATTTGCATCTACTGAGAGAGTGTAGCAACCTGTCAATGGACAAATTTAAAGGGACGTTGTTAAGAATTTTGGGATTAGTATAAATGGTTGTAATATATTTTAGTATAAATGGTTGTAATTTCCAAAGGGAAATAAAATTCTAGTCATATCTTTGCATATGGTATCTTCTCTCAAAAAAGCACCAGAAATTTTCTGCCCATAATGTAGCTCCAAACCACCCTCACTACTCAGTTGTATGACAGCTTTTAAGCAGATTTTACATATTCATGTAGATACACTGTCAACCCAGATATTGCCTCTGTGAGCTTTGCTTACCTTTGCTGCAGTGGTGGTGCTGGCATCTATATGTCACAGTACAGATGTTTAAACACACCCATTCCGTTTTGATAGAATTGTTAGGTAATGACTCTCTCACTCTTCTGATGAGTTTTGTTATGGCCATTAGGGTGACTCAGATGTATCTGGGTCATTCACTACCTACTGACTAGAAAACTGATTTGGAATAGGTTGAAAATCTTCTCTGAGCTAGTGACCACTTCATAACCATGTTCAGTTTTAGGCCTTCTTCACCCTCTAGCTTGGGGCTTGCTTTTTTGGAGACTGGGCTTGAATGTTTGCTCTCTCCTGGTTTCTCCCAAGTGGCTTTGGGAATACAAAGTGGTTGTGAATTTTTTGAATGTAAATTTGTTTCTAAATAAGAAATAATTTTCAGGGAGAGGGAAGAAATAATTGATGAAAATGAAACCTTCATAAATTTCTTAAACTGATGGAAAAATACAAAAAACTTTCACGAAATAGAAAACACCTGTGGTTTTGTGCAGGTTGTTTCATCTGTCTTGGGAAAACAGTAGTTGTTAGAGCAAATTAATCCTGATAAAGCATATACCTATTTTGACAAATGTATTATCTCTGTTTAGATAATAGGATTAATAAGATACATTGTCCATAGGAAAATGTGTCCAGATTTTCAAAACAGTTTTCTGAAGTTGTACAGGCAAACTTTGTATATTTGAAACCATGTAAGCTGGCATTTGCATGACACGGTGTGGCTGACTGTACACTTACCTAAGTTATGTGCACACTTATTTGTGTACAGATGTGAATGCAGATGTGCTACAAATCTGACTTCTAGAGTGCTATTTGTTTCTTTTGCATCATTGCATCTGTGGATGAGAATACTGATGTGTTCCCTACTGTGTGCCCTGGTTAAGAATTACTTTGACAGTTTTATTTTCAAATCATTCAAGTTATCCTTATCAATATTATTAGTATTTATAACACAGACACTATGATATTCCCTGACACTTTTCCCAGACATTGAAATATTTAAGGTTGTCTGGAGACTCTGGAATGTCCATATAATCATCAAACATTTATTGTCTTTATCTGCATATCTAAAATTCATCAATGGATAAAAACAGAGAGGGGAATATTAAATAATAAAAAAAACCTAAACAAAAAACAGAAACAAAAAACCCCCAACAAAATATTATCCTGCAGTAATTTATAGTTGCTTTCTTTTATCTATTTAAGATGCTTGAATTCACTTTGTTAGCAAATTTCTCTTGACAAGTACACCTATTTATTATTACTAAGCATCCTTTTTAGGAATGTCTGAAATGACACGTGTATTGTTTTAAATAAGATCATAGAGTTAATTTTTAACCACACGAGCAATATACTAACAATAGAGTGAACAAAACATAATTAATAGTTTTATGCCATTCATCAGGATAATTTTATTTGCTGACAGCATATGCCAAATGCAAAAATGTTTTGACTTCAATTAAAAATTTTAAACAAAATTAAATCTATTGTCATTGAAAGCATAGAACATATATAATGCTAGGTATTGCATGCATTCCTGAATATTTACATGTCTACAGGCACGGATGTGCCAATGGGAGAGTAGAGGTATATGAGAACCTTGCCACTTTGATAGCAAAGGATAATGTAACAGCTGATCCTGTATCCCTCCATTTATAGGGAGGCAGCATCCCTCTGTCCCCAGATATAGGTTTCATTCTCCCCTGGAAAAGGGATTTAAAGAAATACCACCAAATATATGGTTTGCATTTTATAGAGTCATTATTATACTGTAGCCATTGATATCTCAATATATTAGTTTTATGAAGAAGCAATTTTATGCTTCTGTGGTTTTTTTTTCTTCATTTCTTAGTTTTAGATTGGGATTTTTTGTTATTTTTTATTATTTTTAGAAAATAATTACATCATGTTTCACAGTATCTATACTATTGCTGTCTCACTGGACAGGATCTTCTCGATGGCAGAGCCCATGCTGTCCTCCTGTCACAGCAAAGGATATTTTAAACTCCAGGGACATGTTTCATCCTGAATTTGTGGCTGGTCAGAGTTTAAGTTTGGCTACCAGTGCCACCTCAGCAATTTGAAACTAAAAGCATAACCTAGAGGAAAAAAGAAGTATGTGTTGTCTTAAGCTCCTATTTAGTAAAACACTTAAGTGCTTATTTAACTTTAAATATGCCTGAACCATATTAATTCCTTATTAAATGCTGATCTCTTAATTTTAGTGAATTTATTAAATTGAAGATTTAAGAAATGGAGAGCCCCCACAGGATGACAGGACTAACTAAGATCCATACTGAATAACTCAACTAGTTCACCTAAGGGCTCACAGCTCCCTGTTTACTTATGCACATGCTAGCATGCATATTTCCTATGCAGTGTATTGCAGTGTATGTTTAAAATCTTAGATTATTTGCAAGCAAACCAGTACCTTTGATGTGATACAGTGCAGATCCATGCAAAACCCCTGATGTCCCAAAACCAGTGTGGTGTGCATAAGGTACAAGCTAATGGGGCTGTGTTAGTGTAGTCCTCTACCGTGCTCCATCAAAAAATGCTGTGGAGAATATTACTGGGTTTTGTAATATTGGTAAGACTTTGCAATAGAAATTTTGTTCGGCTCCTTTGCCTACACTGCTTGATTCTGAAATTGATGGTTAGATAAGGAGCAGATGGTAGCAATTTTTTGCAAATGCATCGTATTTTTAAATAAACTTAAATACACTGTATGTGACTGTGCCATAGAACAGAACTGTAAATTGCAGATATGCAATGGGGTCTGTAACCTTTAGTTTTCTAACTGTCAATTTTTGTTCTCAGTTCCATTTCTGGAACAGAAACTCTTAATCAATTTGTGAATTTAGGTTAAGCAAAAGCAGGGGAAAAGATATTATCTGGATTTAAACACTAGCAACAATAACAATTTTAAAATACTTATAAGAGGACTCATATATTAGGAATAGGGAAATCATCATAAATTATACCTCTTGGGCTACTGTTTACATATTTACCAAGGAATGGGCAGCTACAGAACAAAACAGCTTAATGAAATATAAAAGAGATTGGAGAACTGGCCAGTATTGAGCATAGGTAAAAGTTAATACAAGGCTTCCAGAGACTCAGGATTAATGATGATCTATTCAGTATATTTATTGGATTTATTCGCAATGTGAAGGGTAAGGTAAAGGTGTGCAAGGAACACAAGGTAAAAGGAACAAAAATATAGATTACTACAATTTTTGTGTAGTCAAGTGCACAGAAATCCCTGAGGAATTCTGGAGATCTAACTGATTTAGGCAATTAGGGAGCAGAAGTTCAAATATATTCAGTTTTGACAAATTTCCTGCAATGTAAATTATATAGAATTATTTGCAGCATTCATAACCATTGATTGAATTGTAAATTAGCTATAACTACTTGATAGAAAGAACTTCAGTGAAATTCATATCCTACTGAAGTCTCTGGGAGTTTTGCCATTTCTTTCATTGGGGATAGGGTTTCCCCATGATCATCATTACCGTAGACAGCTCAATAGAAAATGCAGCTCAGTTCACAGCGGTGGTCTTAACAGCAAACAAAATGGTTGGATGAATAAAGAATGGGTTGGAAAATACTACTGCAAATATTATGATACCTATCTGTGAAATCCTTTTGCCTTGAATACACTGTTGAATTCATACCTTTGTACTTGAAATATATATGTCATAAACAGAAAGGGTACAGGAATAGTCACAAAAAGTATCCAGAAGTATAGAGAAATTTAAATAGAAAGAAAGAATGAAAATAGGAGAGCTTAGTTTAAGTGCATGAGATCAGTAAGATTTTATAGAAAATGAGTGATTTACAAAGGGTAAATGTGATTTATTTCTTGGCTTTGTCTCATAGCGCAAACCAAGTGCGCCATCAAAGTAAAAATTGATAAAGAGGAAGTTTTGATGTTTTGCAGAATAGGACTTACAGATGAAGAGTCTTTGGAGTGAAAAGCATGGCAGGATTAGAAAACAAAACAAAAAGACATCCATGTTTGTAAGGCAATTCTCACAGATAAAATAAAGTAGGAAAACATGAGCTAACATTTACCCTATGACAAATTTTTCAATGAGTCTCCCTTTTGGTGATGGATATTGGTGATGGTTGTCTTTTCAACAAAGCCTTGAACGTGTTGGTTACAAGCGATAGGATGCTGAACACACCGCTGTGACTTGTATGACTTTTCCTTCCTATCTTTGATGTCTCCTTCCATCAGCATGGGGCTGTAATTCAGTACAGGTTAGGAGGGATTGAGAGAGGCTGAGCTCAGCCTAGCAGAGCAGTGTCATGTGGCAGGGTCTTGTGGTTGCCTGGGAGAAGAAAGCCTCTGCTCTGTACGAAGGAGGCTCTTCTGAGATAAGGAGCTCTGTGGAAATCTCTTGGCTGAAGGAGGATACTCATTCCAACCATCAGAGGTCAGGGAATCTTCAGTCTATGATGGAAAGCTTGATTTACACTTTTATGTTCATCTTTTGTGTTTGGACAATAAATAAAGTCCTGAAGCAAGACTTACAGGCTCTTCTAGACTTTGATAATTCCCTAGGCTGGTAAATAACTTCAGTCTCTCAATATTCTGTTTTAGCTTTTCAAGTAAACCACGTCCTCATTTGATATGTCAAGCAATGAATTGAGTAATGCTTCTGCCACACAATGTAGTATGATTTGGTTCATAATATTCAGATGCTGTCAATAATTTTAATTTTTTTTTAACAAGAATGTCTTTCAGGCATTATTTTTTATGACACAGTACAGTTTCTTATACATATCAGTAGAAACAGCTTAGAATGGCTAGAAATGCCTAATGATTAGGGTGGTGCACAGCTGAAGCATTACCAGTGAAATAGCTTACTTACTGTTTCGTTGCCAGGTAGCGAGCCAATTAGCAGTGCTGGTTATTATTTACATTTTGTGCTATATATCACTAAAATAGTGTTGTTGATTTATCATTTATATTGTTGAATTGTCAGCATAATTTATTCAGATCATGCTGAGATACCTGGGAAATTAAGTAATAAAGAGAATGGCATGGAATATGTCTGTATTCAGCTATATTTACTTTGCTTTTAATGAGAATGCATATTCAGGTAAAACATAGATCACTTAGCTAATAAATTGTTTTTTAAAGAGACCTGTTAAAAGTTTATATCTTGTATCTTCTATAATTAAAATGGCTTGTTTTTTATTCTAATCTGATTTTTACTGTTAAATAAGTCACTTTTTACAGATCAGCTTGAATAGCATACCAACTAACTGTGCCAACTTAGTTGATCAGTGAGTTGCAGAAAGCAATGCTAGTTGATATATTAGTTAGGTATCCAGTGTTCTTTATGAATTTGATGCTACTTTTTTTTTTTTGTCATATAGCAACATATGTTTTTACTGGAAATCCTTCCTAATTGCTTGTATTTAAAAAAGAAAAAAAAGAAAAAAAAAGAAAAATTGAAAGCAAGCCTATATTTTACAAGATATAAAAGTTTTATATATATTCAGCTGACCAACAAAGGTGCCATGTGGGCTTTTGAATGCTTTTTTTTACATTTTTATCCATAGAATGGAATATAACTTTTCTGAGGTCTTTATATAGCATCATCTCATAATCTCATCCTTTTAATCATCCTATCTTCTCCTTTAAAAATCTTTTGATTGTCTGAGAGTTGTCAATAGGTTGTCTCTAGTCAAGAATGGTTCTCTTGAAAATATGCTGTAGAGAAAAAATGACCTGGTAGTTGCAGAAGATGTTCTTTTCCATTACGACAATTTTGTTTCTTCATAATTTTGTGAAAATTAACTTTCACATTAGGCAAGAATTGAAAGCAAAGTGTAAGAGGATATTATTCTCTTTAAGCTATTAAAAACCTCTTATCTTTTTTGGTTATCCTTGGCTTAATGTTAAATTTATTTTTGTAGAACCACATACAAGACACTTTCTTTTAGTCAACCTCAATACAGGAATCTTCTTAAAGTGACCTTTGCTTAAACAGCTCTATTGACTCCAGCACTTGAATTTTCTGCTCGTCCTGTGGCATGCTTTTTCAATTTTCACAAGGCTGCATCATCACAGTGACCCTCCTGGGTATGTTCAGACCTGAAAAGCAAATAAGCCCAAGGAGTAAACATCAGTAATCTTTGAGCAACCATCTTATCTTCTGTTTACTAGCCTGTAGTTAATAATTTTTGCAAGTATTTGGTATGCTGAAGTTTTCATATGCCTTTATAAAACAAGGGGAAAAAAATTTCTGTTAGACTTAAATGAGAGAATCCTAAAAGTAGATCCTTTTAATTAAAGAGTCTCTGATAATCTTCTGGATTAATTTTGATAAAAGATTATGGAATTGGGGTATATGATTTAGAATTTTTTTAGTAGGATGAATGAAAAATATCATGGGAAAATAATTACTGTTGAGCTAGAAACCTTGCTGTAACATGGCTCATACCTATTTGGATTAATCCTATGCCTTTACAGTGAAAAAGTGTGAAGGAAAATTTAATGATACCTGCCTCATCTCATTGCTTGTAGTAGGAGTCAACACGTATTTTGTTTGCATTTGCTGGTAAGTAGGTGAAAAAACATTCTCAGAAGTTGAAATCATAGATGTACTATGATTTTTGTGTTAAGCTTTAAGTGAAATAGTTTTCAAGAGTACAAGGTATGGGCAGTCAGGTGGATTATATAGAGCCTGAAGCATTTTATAGGTTAAGAATTAGCAGACCTCTAGTAAAATATTTATCATGTCAATAAGCGAAGATACTTCATTCACTTATTTTGGCAACTGTAGTTTAGCTTCAATCAGAAATTATTCATTAAATATGAGCACACTAAAGGCGTTATATTTTATGAAGCACTGCATGATAAGAGATTGGGAGCATGTGTGCACGTTTGTGTGTCTGTATGCAGAGGATGGAAATACCTTCCTTATTTTTGCCATAAGATGTGTGTATCAGCTGGGAGTAAGTAATGCTCTACTATGCATGTTTACTGTGCGTCTGCTATGAAGATTTCAGGAGGACAGCAGGTTTTCTGCCTTCCTCATTTCTCCTGAAACCTCTGCATGTCATTACACAACTGAAACAGAATACATGATGTGCTGTAGGAAGATGTAGCATTATTCCATCTGTGAGAGAAAAAAGATCACTTAACTTGCTCTTAGCTGTGTTATTTGAGATTCACAAGATCTCCTCTCACTTGAATGATAAATGTCAAGTTCCCACACAGCCCATCCCTTATTCTCTTTAAATATAATGGAAAACACTTGGCCATGGCAGTTAGTGGTTTTTGTATTTTAATGTTATAATATTGATGAAATTAAAGTTCTTTATTTTAATGTTATTTACTACAAAAGTCAATTGCTTAATCAAAAGCTGATTCCTTTAGGCAGAAAATATGCTTCCTCAAATTCCAGATTTTTTAGTATTTATCCTTTTGAACTTGGGTAACTTATGTTCTATGTCTTAAGCTTCACTAGTCTGTCTCAGGATTTCATTAACAATGTTAGAAATATTAACGTTTATGGACTTGTGTGCTCATCTCTGCGACTCTTCTTCACATGTGATGTAGAAACTGGAAAGAGAAAGACTAATAGTCAACAAGCAGGGACACAGTGATTGGAGTGATGTTGCATATATTATGTTGGTCCCCAATTATTTTATTCAATAGCAGAATTTGATTGTATACCTTTTTTTTTTTTAGAAGTTTTCAATTTGTCATTCCTTGTGACTAGGTGAAAGCTTCTCATTTAGATCAACCCAGATCATCTTTACCTAGATAGTTCTTCCTGTTTAATTTCTGAAGACAAAAAAGGGAGAGTGTTTGAGAATGAAATTAGTTGTACACAGTGATTTTGCATTATTCTATACTTGGCTATTGTTTACTATAGGTGAAAGGCAAGGTAGGGGGATGTAGACCTTAGCTTTATTAACTTAACTTGCCTGGGAATTCTGATTATCGTATTACTTTGATTTTAATTGTGACTATTTGATGTACAATCCAGTTGCTTCACAGTTCACTGTCAGTCCACTGTTTAGCCTTTCTGTCCTCTTGTCATAGAATATGTTAAGGGCTGAGAAATGGGATTTTGTCACTGTTCATTAAAGTCCTTGATCCTACCTTTAAGCTTCTTTAAGGAATGGTTTCCCTTAAGACTTCTTCTAATTTTAATAAAGACACTACTAAAGTAGTATCTGCACTAGATTGTTCCATCACTTTCTGTTATACACTGTTATCACTTAGATTAGCAGCCTCCTCCTTCACTGGGGAGTGGATGAGCTGTTCCCCTCCAAAAATTGGTTCGACATATATCTGCTTCTTAGTTGAAGTAATGTAGACTGTTCTTCTGGAATAATTGAGAGCAATATTTTTGATGGGTAATTGCTGACCCCCACCCCATTCCTAATTGCTGATTCTGGCTTTGTCAACTGTGGAAGCCTTGTACCTGTTCTGCTCCCTTTTCAGGATAAGAGTTAAATTTTAAAACCTAACATATGAATAATATTTCTACTTAGAGTGAAATAATTTCTCTCATGTGGCTGTTAATAAGTTTAAGAAAGCAACAAACACAGTGCTACCATTCTGTGTCAAAAATCACTTGCTAACCTAGAAAATTGGTCCTGCTGGTTGAAGATCAAATGAACTACTTCTGCACTCAGCCACACATGACCTGTTCCCAAAATCCAGAGGGAAGGTGTGAATAAGAAGTGTTTAGCATCTATGAATTGTTAGCTTATTCTGCCCAGCAGGCTAATGTGCTCTGGATATAAACGAATCAGTCTCTACTTGATCTTCTGTACCTCATGCTCTTTGACACCATCATAAATTCATTTCACATTTTTATGGAGAATTCCCCTGACTGTGGAAAAGAAGTGCCATGACATTAGCAGCCTTGGCACAACCTTATTTTGTGTTAACTGTAAAATTCTATTTTTTTCCCCACACTGCTGGAGTTCTAGGGCTCCTTTTATCATTTCTGTATTTAAGCTACCCTTACATAATATTTTCTTTCTGTTAAAACATCAGTGATCCTTTAACTTATCTGTGAAGGAGAAGATGATTGTGTTACCATGTGTATTTGATTCTGCAACAGAGTCTTTCTCAAGTCTTATCACCACAAAATATGGGAAAAGCCCTTGGAATAAAAGTAGTCTTTAAAATTGTGAGATTTTCCTAGCAAGTACTCATGCTATAAAAACTGTTACAGAGAGAGTTTAGTTTTTGTAGTTTTCTGTCTTAATGTATCCTTCAGGAAAAGAGTATCTTCACATCTCTTACTGGCGTGATAGCTTTCAAATGTATTGTTGTCTGAACTGTTGATTAAACAAAATGGTGCTGATTGCAGCAGGGTGGCTAAATGTGGACAGAAGTAGCTATTGCAGCCTGCTCACTAAGAAGTCATTTATCAAAGTTTTATCTGATTTCAGAGGCATTAGATTTATCAGTCAGAGTTTATAAATGGCATGTCATCAGGATCAAACCGAAGCAATACCTTACTCAAGTGCTGCTGTAAAGCAAGTGTAAACATCTTCTGCAGATGCACTGTGTCCTTGCTCTAGGAGGTATGTCATGCAACATCTAATTATAGCAACCTTTAGTATTTTCATTTAGTTCTAGAATTATTTTGTTGTTGTTTTGGTGATCAAAAATTTATTTCTTCTCCTCACCCAACCCAAAAGCGTTTACAATTTCAGTATTGGTGAGAAAAGCATAGCCATTTGGTACAGTGTATAGAAATAACTATGGAAATATTGAAGGTGCCAGCGTTAGCAGATCCCCGAGTGCCAGGGTGTGGCAGGGGTTCTGGGGGTGGCAAAGGTCCCAAGGGTGGCAGGGCCTCATTGCCAGGGCTCGTCCCACTGCCACAGCTGAGGGCAGCCCCAGCCCAGGGCATCACGCACCTCGCTGAGGGTCGGGTTGGATGTCAGCCTGCTGGGTGGGGGTCAGGATCAGGCCCTGCGAGGGGAACTGGGGTCAGAGACAGCCCTGGAACAGCCACAAAGGACCAGGGACCCTCAGCACCCTGATGGCAGGTCCCTTTCCCACTGAAATGGGCAATATATCCAGAGCATTTCCAGACCATACCTACTTACCTGATGAGCAAGGAAGTTAAAGGCATGCCAAATAACACTACAAAAATGCTAAAACTCCAGTAGGACAGACATCCTGACAACTTGCTTGTTTTTTTGGGTACGTTTTAAAAATTTTAGCACCTAATTCTGTATTTGCAAACTTAAACTGCAAATGGTTTGTTAAGGGTGAGAAGATTGTTTTAAACCCTTCAAAGCATATACAACTTAAGTGATTATGAAGGTAAATCTTATTGTCTAGGGAAATGACTTCTACTCAGCTATTTCTTTTATTGCTGTGCTCAATGTGAAGGCATTACTCAGTTTAATAAATCCTACTGTATCTCTCAGTCTGTGTAGGCTGATATAAACATCTCCAGTTATGTCATATTATCACCTTTGTACAGCTAATGTTACGTTCTTGATGACTGGTGGCTGATAAATGCAAAACCTCATTTGGTTTGTGAGTGATTGAACGCTAACGCTGTTTAGATTTCTTAATATACTTGTATTAGCATGAATAAGTAATGAGCATGCCAGGCTTTTTTGAATATTTGATTGTATCTTTATAATGGATTTGTGTCTCTCTCTCTGTGCTAATGTCATTGTAACTTTGTTGGTGTCATAACTCCAAACCTTAGCAATCGATCTTTATCAGAATATCTTAAGTCAATTACCCTCTCATGGCCAAATTACTGTGTCATAATACTTTTCTTATAAAAGTATTCTGCATATTGCATTTAGGATACAAATAGGTACTAATTCTATCTGCAGTATATTTCTCATTTCCTCATCGTGTATCAATCAGTGATTTTTGTTGTACTGTCTCGATAAGCATACACGTATGCATACATGTAACATCAAAGCTTCTCTTAATTCTACTATTTATTAATAGACCAGCTGACCCTTATTATTCAAATTCAGCCATCTTTATTGTGCCCTAGACTTCTGCTACTTCTAAAAATTAAGCTGCTTCGTGGCAGATGTTGGACACATTACTCTGCAGATGCACAGTGGAAATCTGATGTGCAGTGCTACACATTCTGTACTTTCACTGCGTTACTAGTATAGCTGAAACACAGATCCAGCTGCTGTGTTCCATTACTTACTTTCATCAGAGGAACCAGTATGAGCTGGAATATTGGACTACCAGAAGTGGATCTACCCCTCCCCTTTTCTCCTTTCCTTTAAAATCGACTGTCCAAAATGCTTCCCATTTTAAAGCTATATTAATCAAAATACACTAATAATAATGTAAAACAAAATAACTCTGTAACAAGGCACAACAGAATTGCTGAATGAGGGAAAAACCCCACAAAATGAGATTAAAATAAATTACTCCTGCCTGCCAGAGACTGGAAAAGAGATGGTCCTATTCTATTTTGCTTTTCAGTCTGTTGGCTCAGTGGCTTCTGGATTAAAACAAACTTCACACAGTCCTTTCTGATTCCTAGAAAATTTCTTTCTGTCTCAGCTCCAAGGCTTGGATCTGGTCCATGCTGCTGACAGACCCTTTCTTTTCTCTGGAAACTTCCAGTCTGGCTTTGCTGCAAACTGTGCCCCTGCTATCCCCACTGTCCTGCCCTACCCACCGCTCCTGGGAGCCTGCAGGGCTGAATGCTCAGTCACTTCAAGGGCAGGCACAAGCTTCCTCTCTTGCTTCTGCACAGGGTTCAATCTCATCACAGTGCAGTTGTCAGAACAACGCAATCACAGAGCATTTCACTTTGCTGCCCATCCACAGAATATCATAAACATACTGTTGCAGTCCTTGGATAGTAAACTGTGAAGAAAACCATCAGATTGTTCTCTTTGTCACAAACTGTCGCTCTGCAGGTTGGGTGGAGCATCTTGGTCCACTTTGTGTCTGCAAAAGAGGGTGTGGTATTTTAATAATGGTGAATTTTATTTTTTTACATTATGAAATTCATGAAAATGTTGTGAGAACCTAAGCAAATGGCCTTCACGCCCCCAAATATTGTCCTTCTACATTGAAGGGAGTAAAAATGCTTTCTGGGAGTTTATTCTTTGTTTTCTTTCTAGCTCCTTGTATTCCAGAAAGACATTAAGTGTATGTGTCAGAAGTCCATGTAGATCCATCACTATTTTCCTGCAGAGTTGAAACATGTGTTATCAAGGTGTGTCAAGATAAGCTCACAGGACTGTTGCAGAAAGCCATAATGAAAACATCTGGAAACACCTCAGACTTTCAGACTCGCCAGTGATTAGTCCAAAGATGAAACTTTGTGAACCTTCCTCACCTGTTTGTGTTTTGTTTTGTTTTTTTTTTTTGTAACTCCCACTTTCTGTTCAGCGAGCAGTCTCCATTCCTGACTCATATTTACACTATTTGCATTCCCACTTGCGCAGTTTATTCAGGCCTGTTTCCCATGAATCTTTATTCTGTGTACTTACGTCCCACTTTTCAGACATCAGCAGCAAGCTCTCTGGATCAACAACAGCTCACGTAGAGTTTTACATATCTTGTCCTATCAGAACAAGCCATATATTTTGTGGTTTAGTAGACTTATGTAGGAGAATCGGGAGGGTCACATCTCCTTCTGGTTCTTCATAGAGGAAAATGAATATTGATGCCAAGTACATCATCATATTTCCCTCCTACTTAGGAAACCTTAACCTCAGAATTTTATGTTAAATGAGCAGATGCATTACATGGGATGTTTTCCAGATTCCTTCTTAAAAATCTGAGTCACTCAGTGTTTGCCATATGAAGTCCTTTACTCCATAACAATGTCCCTAGACCATTTGAATATGCACCAGGAAACATCCTAAACAAATTACAAGATTGAATTGCAGATTTTTAGTAGAGTTTGTCTTTCAAGTTAACAAAGTGACATGGTTGTAGACAAAATTTTGTAAATTCTAGAAATATGGTCTATATTTGTACCTGGTTTTCCAAAAAAGGTGCATTTTTGCTTCATGGATTATGCACAGCCATGACCCACACGATGGTATATTTGGACCAGATCTGATGACTTGAAGGTTTTATGAACTTACTCATTTGAAAATATGATAAATAAAATGGAGCTAATGGACAGTTTCAGAGCATACCTAATTGGACAAAATTTCAGTATCAATATCGCTCTCCTGAAACATTTTGTGTTTGCTGTGTTGAGCATCTCGACATTAAGGAGGCTGAGGTTTGCAGATCCCTTTAGTACCATGTGCTGTGCAAGAAGTCATCACCAGGTGTTGGTCAGCTGTGCAGAGTTAGCTCACAGGCCCTCATCTTTGCGAAGGTATGTTGCAAGTAATATTAAGAAGTTTACTTTTTGTGGTTGACTCTTGATACTTATTGCAGTTTACTGTGTAAATACCTTCTTGTGCGTGATGATTTCAGTGATACTCATATTTTAACTCATAGAATTGTTTTAGTTGGAAAAGACCTTTTAGATCATCAAGTCCAGCTTTAATCTCATATTACTTTAATTCTCTGAAGATTTCAGTTAAGTTCCATCTGGTGAAAACTATCTGGTCTCTTAACTTTAGAGAAGGAACTTCAGAACATTTTTTAAGAAAATATTTTTGGTTTGCTCTGTAGGAATTTGGGGAGCAAAAAATTATTCAGAATGGCGCATGACTTAAAACAGCATGATAAACATGTAGCTCTCAAGACTTATGAAATCAAGATTTTACTGCTATGTCCATATATGTATAACTCTACTTTCACATCTGCTTTGTATTTTTGTATTTTCCCAGCACTTTGAGCCACAATTCCAATTGTGGTTTTATTAAGTGAGCTAGAAATAGATTGCACTAGGTGCAGGTGAAAGCAACATCTGGCTTGCTAACTTTGATTGTCAGAGAGTAAGGACAACTTTACTCTCTGATGTAATGCTATGCCTCTTGTCTCCCTAAAATGAAGAATGGATTTTCTTCAGGTTACTTTGTCTACAAAATGGCTTTATGAACATATACTCTTACAGAAATTATTTTTGAGTACCTTCTTAAATGTTAACAAGCAAAGCTACCAACTATAGTAACAGGAAAGAAAAATGAATTGCTTAACAAGTGGATAGTGTTTCATTCAAGCTATTTGAACACTTTTGTTAAATGAAAGATTAAAAGTGGCAATTTTAAAGAGAAGACTTGCCAATGCTCCCACTTACTTAAGTGATGCAAGTAAACTTCCTAACAAGCCTCTCTAGGCTTGAGGTCTAACATATGTGACTAGCACTGGAAACTTGCAGCATTCATGTTTCAGAGCAGATATCTTCACTGCTCCGCCTGGTAAAACCGATCACAGCATTGTTCATTGCTAGACCTCAGTCTGACACACAAACAGCATAAACACTGCAGTCACAGAGAGAGTGCATTCTTACTTTTTGAAGATTTATCTTCTTTAGTGTTTTCTTTACTGTTTTTATTCTGATTGATATCTGTCATATCTGGTGAGGAGAAAGGTTCCCTGCTCTATTATAGGGAATGCCTTTCTATGATGTGTCTTCTCTTGGGACAAAAAACAATCTATGTGGAAGAGCTACAGGCCTTGAAAACAAGACCCATGTGTCTGAGGGATTATAAACCTTGGAGTTAGGCAGTTCTAGATTCCTGGCTCTGCAGCAGCCCACTCTGAACGCTCATGTATTTCCCCAGCCCAGATATAAGTTAGAGATTATATTCTAGAAATAATATACTCTTTTGTTGTCTACCTGGTGTTTTTTGGTTGCTTGGGGGTTTTTTTGTTTTTGGTTTTGTTTTTTTTTAAACTAAACTGTATTATTCCTGCAGTAGATTTCTCTGCAAATTGTCATGCATTAAGTTTGAGAGTTAATGGCCATTTTCCCTAGGAGCTTATTGATTTCATGTGTTGCAGACTTGTCTGGGTGAGCAAAGGACTTTTTTTCTCAAGTTCCTTGGCATGCTGGTTTCTCCTCTGTTTCCTGATTGAAAATTCCTTATATTTTTGATTACTGAAAGACCATTATTAGCTCTTTTTTCAGTTTCATAATATCAAAGTATTTTGGGGGAAGTTAATTAGCAGTCTGTCCTTTTCCATATTCAGAGGTTTTTAAAATCTGTTTAGTCCTTGGGGAAAACATATATTAAAATAGAATATTGCATGGAAAAGCCATCTACAGATATTACTTCTGAGACAAAAGATCTGATAAAGGAGCCAGTGACTTTCTATCTTTTTCAAATGAGAAGTATTCTAGGGATTTCCATGGTGATTAGTGTTTTATAAATGCCAGGTATATATACAAATGGTCACAAAAAACTGCCACAAACAGCAATAAGTATTGAAGTAAATGTTTGAAGCATTCTCTCCTACCAGCTTGCCCTTCTGGTTCACCCCCTGTGAAACTGCAACTTGTGGACCTACCTGACTGAGCTAAAAAGCTCATGTTACCTTCTAACCACCTGGCAGTGATAGAATCATAGAATGATTTGGATTGGAAGTGACCTTTAAAGCTCATCTAGTCCAGCTCCCCTGCAGTGAGCAGGGACATCTTCAACCAGATCAGGTTGCTGAGAGCCCCGTCCAACCCAACCTGAAATGTCCCTCTGTTAGTTTAACCCCATTACCCTTTGTCCTATCACTACAGACTCTGCTAAAAGATCTGTCCCTAACACTACTAAAGAGTGTGACTAAGGTTTATCTTGTATCTTGTTTATTCCACAGTATAGGTGGTTTCCTAATTTGCCATGGTCAAGTATCTGATTCCTATTTATTTCTTCTGTGATGACAATTTTGTATGCAAATTCAGAATTAAGTGTCTTTGTAAAAGTATGTTTCCAGGACAGAATCAAAACTTATATCCTATTGCTGACCTCATCATGGTGTGTGGAAATACTTTGACAGCTATATATACCTCTAAGAAATGAAACATTTGCAACTTTGGAATTCCCATGTTCTAAACTTAATCATAGAATTTTTATCCTGCAAAAAGTTGCAATAACAATATGAATATTTGACCTATTTCAGCTTCTTTCTCTGCTGTGTTTAATTTTATTCCTTTTGTGGATACCATAGGACATACAAGCGTGTTCAAAATGTCATGTTTCTATATGGTTTAATATCTACTGGGTGGTTACTGGATTTGAATGCCTGCAACAAACTAATCACTCTTAGTATTTTTCTTGATTATTAAATGTTTGATTTAATCACCTAAAATTTTGTACGCTTAAGGTTTTGAGGCAATAGTAAGGAAAATAAAAATTGCCTCATCTCTTTAGATGCCTATGTGCTCTGCATTAATTCATGCAATGGATTTTTTTATACTAAAGTTTTCCTAAGATATGACAAGTGATTATTTCTTTAAGTATGTACTCTATCCATTATTAAATTGATTATTCAAATCTCATTTAAAACAAGAGGCCAGATGGCAATATTCCAGTATTTGTTGCTACTAGCAACCACAAACCCCAAACCGAATGATTTTCCATTTTTCACTGTGGTTGAAAGGATCTCTTCATTTTACATGCAACAAAAAGAAGCTACAGCTAACCAATTGCAAAACAAGATGGTTATACTAATACTTTATAGAAAACATTCATTGACACTCTATTATACTTGTTGATGACCTCATAAAATATGTGATCTATTTCTAGGTTTGCTAACTTTGTTACCAATTATAATTTTTAGTTAGAATATTATTTTCATGAAATTAAGGCTTTTTTTTTGTTTTAACCTGATCAGATTATGAGACTTTAATTAACAAGATTATGAATATTCTAAGAAAGTATAAGAAAAAATAAAATTAAGAAAGGCTCAGAACCTAATTTACCTGAAGGCTGATATCTTATTCAAATAAAAGAAATGTATATTGAGAGTAAAATTTAAGGTGATACAATAATGTTATTTGAAAAATGACAGCTGGTGAATGAGTGCTTAACGTCTCTTCAGAAGTATCTATGATTTAAAAAATACTGACTGAAGCAGTATCTAGAACTTACAGTCTCACTTCTGAGCATTTAGGCATCCACAACTGACCATTTCAGCTAATTAGCCAGAAAATGACAGTAAGGCAAAGAGTATCCGGGTCTCCTTAATGATGACTTGCTGTGTAAAGGTAACAAGTGATGTCAGTATAGCTCATTAATTGGTATCAGAGAAGAGATAATAACAATAATAAAGATAAATATGTAGAAGTAACTTTTTCATTTTCATATAAGGGGCTGTTTTGCATACAACTCATTTCTTCATATGTCTACTTATAAGTGTCTAAATGTATGTGTTTCCTAACTGTGTATGCTTGGCACTGCAGATATGAAAGCTGAGTATTTTAATGGTTCTTGACTGAAACTTTATTTTGGCCATAATATTAAATGATCTTGAGCTGCATTTAGTTTGTTACTTCTTGTTTCTCCTTGGCTTCCTATGACATCAGTAGTAAAATTCCCACTAACTATAGTGCATATTATTGGCTCATTTTTCCTTGGTTGCTCTTTATGCAATAAAATTTCTGGTCAATGACCTGTACTTGTGCATAACTGTAAACTTACTATACATTGGGTACTAAATGTAACTTGGTTTCTTAGTTTGGGTAGGAGATGAGAAAGTGAGCCCTAGATGACATATGTTACTCAAATTGCTAAATGTACTCCCAGAAAGATCTAAAAGGTTATAGTGAAGAGGCTAGTATAAGGAATGAGAAGATATATGCAAATATGAAAGTACCCTTTATTTATTTATTCATTCAATTTAACAAGACATTTTAGTAAGCTAAAAATTCTCACACATAACTTTTGAAATAAAATACTTGGTTAATAGTAAACATACTCAGCTCCATAATCCAGAGACTATTTACACTCTGGTAGTTTCAAGAAACAAATATTAGCTTATAAATGCTGTGATGGCAAAATGTGCTAGCATACATGTTAAGTTTCTAATCAAATATTGCAAAAATTCATTAATCAGTATTTCATAGTTCATTACAGTCTGACTAATTTTGAAATCTTTCATGTAAATTGATTAAATGTCTTCAGCATTCAGATGAATGGGCTTTTGTTTTAAACAACCTTTACTGTGAAGTCCATATTTCTCCAGGATTGAGTTCTGGTAACATTTGACTGTCATGTCTGACATACTAGCCACTTGCCATTTCACCCCTTCTTCTCCCCTCCTTTCTATACCAAATAGCTCATTGACCAATTGTGAAAAAAACATTCTTAAATCTTCTTTGGACGTAACAGGTCATAGTTAGAAAGTGCTCCATCATCTCCTGTCATCAGTCAGCAAAGATTTTTTTTTGCTTTTTTTTTTTTCTTTTTTTGTCTGTAAAGCAACTTTTGCCCGTGTTTAAAGGAACTGTTCTGCTGTATAAATAGCAGGCATGTGAACACCTCAGGCTGGTGATCAAACCTTATTTTACACAATAGAATACACGTGAAAAATACTCTGGGAGCAAAAGCTCAGCTATTGCACTCTAGTGTGTGTTGCCTTAGTGCACAAGCATTTAACCAAGGGCACACTGCCTTCCCTGTATCCACAGCCTAATGCAGCCACAGAAGCTGTTGCCAAATGCCAGCTCCCACCACGGATGAGCACGACTCTGCCCTCCTCCAAGGCAGAGATTTCCTCAGGAAGGCTTCTGAAATAAGAGGAAAGACTGTTTGGTTTCACTGAGCCGTGTATTAGGACTCCAGGTTTTAAAGTTTTATGAAAAGACTGTGATGGGAGATTAATGGAGCTGCTACAGCACATAGTGCTTTTTATTAGAGTGATACCACATTCTCTCTCATGTAAACATATCACAGTTACTCTATATGGCAAACAGAACAGTCTCATATAGTCTTCTGCAAAATAAATTCTAGTGAGAGCATAGTGCTGGCTGGAGAAGTAATGGCTATATTCTCGTTTACTGGACAATTTAAAATTTCTACTGCAACTTTCTACTGTGGATTTTTACTGGCTTTTCAAAAGTGTTCATCATAGTTTAATTATTTCAGAGCTCATAGAATGTGAAAGTAAGGGCCTCAGGGTGACTAGCACATATTAAGTTCTTAAGTTCAAAGTTGACTACAGAAGTTTGTTGGTCATTCAGCTATCCATTGTGGAGGCTTCTGTGTATCCAGAAAAATGATTTATTCTATGTCTCCTCTCAGGCATTTTTAAAAAATCCTAGCATCCTCTTTATATAGTGATAATCTTGCCTATCCTGAGGTCTCTAATCCTTTTGCAAAAGTGGTACTGGTGACAGTGGAGAGCCTCTCGTCTTCCTCAGATCATGCCATGTTTAGATCTCCATGCTCTGCCCTGAGTGTTTTCTCTGATGCTGTAGAAAGGAGATTTTGGTCATTGTTTTCCTCTTCTCTGAGTCTGGTAAATGACCTAAGTCATCTGCAGATTACGTAAATTATTTTGCATAATTTTTACTGGCAACGCTGCAGTGCGCCGTTTTCACCCCTTGACAAATTGTTTCTGAAGTTCAAGATTCTTCTCACCTATGTCCTTCTCATTGCTTCTGTCCTTCAGAAACATGATCTTTCCACATGTTACATTTTTAGCAAATGAGGGAAAACTGAACCCCAAGAAAAATCTAGTAGACAGTAACCCCGTAAATGTGGTATAGAGTAGCACGTTACAGTTGCCTGTTTTTCATTATTTAGGTGTTGATTTGCAACATCTAGTAGGGAAATATGCTATTTCTAATGACCAGAGGTTTTTTGGGGTTTGTTGTGGTTTGTTTGTTTTTTTTAAACTGGCTGTGGCCAAACTGATACCAAAGAGCTGCATCAGATTGATGTTTTTTTTTTTCAAATATTTATGTGTATTTATTCTTACATGTTCTTTCTTGTAGGCTGTACTGGATCACATACCATGTGAGTAGAATATACCTTAATTTTTTTCCTGTTCTTTGCTAGGTCAGCATGATTAATCATTTCAGTCACCTTTTAACTTTGAAGTTTTTCATGTGAAGTTTTCACCTTCCTCTTGAGTTGGCACATTCCTCTAGTTGCCACCTTGTTTGGATCCTTGGCCTTTGCAGTCCTTTGGAAAGTCCAGCAGAATGCCTCGATTTTCAGCTGTGTAATGCTAGCCCACCAAGGAAAGAGTTTCAGGAATGTGTTTCATTTCTGATATATCTTGAATTCTTTTCTCATTTTAATACTTCCTAGTTTTTGTTTATATTTTGAAATATTCTCAGTTTTGAGATACAACTGTGAACTTTTTTTTGTTTTAGAGCAATGATTTTTTAGTATGACTCAAACTGATGCTGTAGGTTACTTATTAACAGTATGAAACATACCAAGATGCCTTCAGCACTTCCCAAGACTAGTATTTTATTTTTTAGCAGAGCCTTTTTGAGATAAAACGTTATCAGCAAATTTTTATATGTTAAGTTCTTATTCATGTGAGCAGCCTTGTTTGTTTCTTGGGACTTCTGCTATAAGAATCAGAGAATAAAGCCCAGTAGATATAAGCCAGCTTGTTAATGAAGGAGTTTTGTACCTGCTTTCATCCTAATCACTATTAAAAGTATTAATGTTTGATTCAATTGAATGGAGCTGTGATGAATTCAAGGGGTTTTATGAGAAGCTTTGACCAAGCTATTAAAATTAGACTTTCAAAGGTCTTAGGTACTTAACTGAAATCCCTTGGAATATCTGAACTCAGATGCTCAGTCTTGTCTCTTGCTGGAATTTGGTGCACAGCTGATACCAAAAGCTTTCAGAAAGTTCATTGGCATTTTGGCACAATTGACTATAATTTACAGGGACAGAAAGGCAATCTTCTCTTTTTCAAACTATTTTTCCTGTGGACTACTCAATGTTAATAGTAAAATTTCATCAGTTTCCTTTCATGTCAGTCTAGAGAAAACCAAGAAATACTGGAAAAGGACTATTTAAAGTAAATGGTTTTACACTTAAGAGATTCCAAATGACATTTATTTCTGCAATGTTATTCCTAGGAAGCATTTTGTTTAATGAAAGAATAAATCTTTCAGAAAATAATTTCATATGATACTTCTATGCCTACCTCTGTGCTTTCTAAAGTAAATTCTTCTTTAAAGTTTGCAAATTTTAATTCCTGTGGTAAGTTGTTTGTTTGGTTTTGTTTGGTTTGTTTTTTTTTCTTTAAGCAGCAGCTTGATCAGTAACTGTGCAATAGTATGTCTTCCACCTTCATTTTCTTTAGCAATTTCGTAGCAGATGACTTCAGTAAAGTTATTGTACTTGCAAGTACAAGGTGAGCAGAATACAGAGAACACGGTGAAAACACCATCTAGTTACCTGGGAGATACCAATATGTGAAAGAATAAAAAATGTTGAAGCAATATGTACTTTCACCTGGATTTTATGAACATAAGGTTTTGAAACAATTTATCCCTCACTTCAGTAATATTTGTGTCTTTCATAAATCATATTTACATATATTTTATGGAAAAATAGCTCCTCTTACTGCCTCTGTAATAAAAGAGTCTTTGCAAATCTGCTCCCTAATAAATTAAAAGTAGCTGGCCACATCTCTTTTGAAAGTCATAAAGGGGAATTAAGTACCCATCTCCCATTAACTTTTGATGACACCTGAGAAAATCTGCCAGAAGATTTCTCACAGATGCCTCCAAAACCAGTGGTTGGGTTTACTTTGATTTTAGGAGCAAGAAATTTGCCATGTTATACTCTGCTTTTTTTCTCAGAGAGAGTCATTGTTTGGTAATATGCCCATGCCTGACACTTAAAATAAGTAAATAAATAAAGAAATTAAATGTCAACATTCAAAGGCTGAGAATGCTTTAACTTTAGCTATACTGGCTTTTATAACATTATCAATATAAATTTTTAAAACCATGCCTTCTGTTATATCTTATTGTATAGCCCTGATAAAATTGTGAGTCAGTGGTACATATCCAAGTTCACTTCAACAGATTTATTGTTGTCCCTTCAAGCAGCATTTGTGGCAATGGCCGTTGCCATTGGAGGTGGCCCATATGAAAGTGAAGGCATTTCACTTGTGTTTCTGCTTGTCCATTCACATACTTTGTGCCTTTGGCAGAGTGTCTCCCTTCTTGGTGCCTAGCTTTATTCTCCACACTACAGATTTTAAGATATATGCACTAGAATTTATTTTATCAAGTATTTGGGCAGTATTTGCTCAATGGAACACTGATCTGGAGTCCTGTCAGTAGATAATAGCAAAATGGGTTCTGAAAAGCAGTCAGGGTACAAGTAACAGTATAGGAGCTAGGAGTATATTTAATTTACATTTTGGTCTTATTTTGTTCAAAAAAATGATTTGCTGTATAGCTTTTTTGGTGTTTTGGTGACATTTACATGCAACAGAACAAAACAAAATTGGATATTGTAACATTTAAGAGAAAACTGATGTGGTAGTGGTCTCAGGAGCTATATTCTCTATAAACAGGTTAAACCTGTGGTAAAAAATCTTAGCTAGAAAGCTTATTTAACCATAAAGAAGATGAAACTTTCCGAGTTTCTCCTGCTTTTATTAAGAGACATTTGAGATAGACTGCTTTCAGAAGAGACATGAAAATCAGTGCTAGAGGAAGAAATATCAGTTAACCAAAAGTTAGTGATTTTATTCTCTTTGACTGTAAACATGTTTGTCTCATTATACTGTTTATGTTATTACTTACTAGTGTATTTTCAAGTTCTCTTTAGTGACATAGTCCGTGTGTGAGCCTCTCCTAACAGAGTACAATAGAGAAATCAGCCTTGGGGAAAGGGAAGGAGCAGGGCTGGAGAATGGTGATGGTTAAAAGTGATCTAGCATGCAATGAACTTCCAGTTTCTTACCTGGCTTGTAGTGGAGCCAGGCACTGCTATAAAAAAGAAAGGAGAAGCAGTTTCAGACAAGTCTTATTGTAGAAGGTAGCACCCTGTTTTCTGTTGGATATCTGAAAAATTGAAAGGCCACCTCAGTTAGAAATGTTCAGTACAGTTATCCATTTGCTTTTGGGAAACAAAGGAGAAGAAGAAAAACCATGAAAGTTTTTCTCCTCAGCTGATGATTTTTCTGCCTCATAATCCTCTCTCTTCCTCATGTTCTTCTGGTGTATATTTTGTAGGTATATTGCAGAGAAAAGATGGTAAAACATACTTATATTCTGGACTAGATATGACTAAACCTCACTCTACAAGCTCAAAGAGGTTTTCATTTTTATTGTAGTTCTCCTTGCATCAACTGAATTTGTTATCCTTGGTGACAGAAGCAGCTGATGGAATCATGGCCACAGTAGAAATTAGATTGCTGTAGTTTTGAAGGCAGTGAACTAAAAATGAGCAATCATAGTTGACAACAATTTACAGACATGGGGAGTGAAATATTCCAATGGCTTAAATAAGTCTGTTGTGCAACTGAATCATTGATCCAAAGGTGAATGTCTAAAAAAGGGGTAATTTTGTAGAAAAACAGTTTTTTCCTAGATAAAAAATTATGAAGTAAATTTAAAAAAACCACACCACATGGAGATTTGTCTATAATTAAGATTTATTCATGTGTATTCTTTTTTTCCCTCCTCTCATCAGACTTTAAACCTATTAAACTGAAAATCAGAGAAAATAACTTAAATCTGTTCTATGCACAGTACCCATTAGTTCAATTTAAGTTCATTTACATTGGAAATTAAAGTAAACTATAGGTAGTTTGCCAAATAAAACTAAGATGAACTTTGTGATCCAATGGCAATTTAAGTACTTTTTGTTCTCATTTACACTGACAAATTTCATCTGGATTAGGTAAGAGAAGCTACATATCTAATAAAGCATTTAACAAAAAATTAAGATAAAGTGTCTTTAATATTAAAACCATTTCTTAAAACTAAAGAAAGTATCCTTTCTGAAATAATTATCAATACACTAATAAGAATTATTTTATAAGATTTTGTGAGATGTTGAATCTAAGCAGCTAACAGTAGACAAGGGGTGGCTATGTAAATCCAACTTGAGTTGCCATTATTAACCATTAATCTTAAAACAGATGAATCCATAGACACTGGAATCATACACTGATAATTTAATATGAATGTATTAAACTTGCTAATAATATTCTGCCAAGAACCATTTTAAACATCTGAAAAAAATACAGACTAACTCATAGTAATAACAAAATTTTAGACAGTATCTTAGTTTGGGGAAATATATTTTGTATTATAGAATTTCAAAAGATAAAAATATTTTTAAATGTTCTCCTTATGCTTCTATTGTATTTTTACTTTATTGCTGGTGATTTCTACTTTTGATTAGCTAATGGGAATGTATTTTTTCTCTGTATTGCTATTACCTCTTCCTGCTACTTTCCAGGTCACTAATTTTTCTGCTTAGAGTTCATTCTGCTTAGACCGATATGCTGTCTTTTTTAATGAGGTTATTTCTGGGTTATTAGCCTTCCTGTTATATGATACCTTATGTGAAAGATCTAATTGATGTAAATCAAACATAGCTTGCAGAGAAAATCAAAATGATCTTTTTGATATTTTGTAGGTTCATGTGCATCTCAGAAATTTTGTATTTAAAGCTACTTTTTAGACAAGAAGGTTATATCTGGCTAATAACACAAATAAATCTTTTTTTATTCATACATTAACAGGTTCAAAGAAGTGGAAATTGAAGAAATGCATTGGCATTTTGGTTTGCTGAATAAGCTTTAGATGGAAATTACTTTGAAAAGTATTTAGTGGGAGGGGTTTAATTGTACAGTTCAATAACCTCAGGAACATTTTTTTATTAAAGCATTCTTATATAAGCCGTTACGCTTTAGGTTAATTTTTACTGTTATTTTCTGGTTATATTTAATAGCAGAGATTGGAAATACGGCTAAGACTGTGCTATACCTTGTTAACACTTGGATTACATGTATGCTGCCTTTTTAGAATTATTTTTGTTGCAAATTTTGCAGTCAAAAGGATTGTGTTGTTATCTTACACATGTGAAAAGCATGTTGTTTTCTGGTCATTTTGCTTGTGGCAATCGGTAGTGTCAAAGGGAATTGTGTATATACATAATAATTACATAGGAAAGTAAAATGTGGTATTTCTTACCTGAACTGAAAAATCCTGGTTTAAAGATACATGAGTAACCTTTATGTATAGCTGTTTATATCCTTCGGTCCTACCTGTGCATGTTTTACATAACATACACACAAAAGACATGTTGTTTATTAAGAAAATGTCTGGCACAATACACCCCAATTTTACCTAGCTGTGAATGTTTAGATATGTATTGCACTGGACTTTAAAAGTTTTGTTTTGTTTTTTCTCTTGTCTGTCTTCCTTTCTCTGGTCTTCCTTACTTCTTTTCTTTTTCTTGAGAAAATTCCTGGTGTTGAGGGGTACAAACACCATAAAATGTTGGAATGTTTGCTAAATCTTGTGCTGATTGTCTGAGAATGCGTAAAGTCAATGAACCATTTTGTGGGAACCTGAGCAGACCTAGACTGAGCTGCATGTTCTGGAAATTAATCAAACATATATTTCTATAGGCAAGGTGTTTTCAGACTAAACTTCCTGGTGAATTTTTGATAAACAATAGATTGTGTGAGAAATTATAGTGAATAAAAATGTACATTGCAAAAAATAACATCAGTCTATGCAATAATTTAATATTTTTTTTTTGTTGTCAGTGAACACAGAAGAAATCACAACAGTTCAAATAAAGACATTTCCCTGTTGAAGGTGAGTTAGCAGTCGTTAAATGGAAGAAAGATGATGACGATGTCAGCTAATTTCTAGAAAGATAGAATTTTGTGGTTGTCAAAGCCAGATGTGTGTTTCAGCAAGTAAAGTTAGAGGTGTTGGGTTCCAGTCTGGTGACTTCTAGTACACAGTTTGGACATTACAGATTGAAATTAATGGCATTAGTTTAGCTGATATAGTTTTCCCAAAAGTCACTGCATGGTTTATGAGATTTCAAAGTGTCGACATCATTAAGATGTTTAATTTGAACTAAGGACCTCAAAGGACATAACAAAAGGCCCTGGCAAGCTGAGTTTAAGAATAAGCTGAAGTATTGTAATTTATTTCATTGAAACATATAAATGGAGGGTGGGGGGGTGGGTGGATAAAAAAGAGGTGAAAAAAAAAAAAAAAGTGAATCCAGAATAATATGTGCTTGGAAAAACTTCTTACAGGTACATCAGATAAAAAAAACAAAAACAAACAAAAAAATCTCTTGAGAAAATTGTTGGACAGTAGCATTGTCTGGCAGAGCAAAACCAGGTGTATTTCCATTTATAGATGAACCTGTGGGTTTTTGGAAGGCTTTTCCTATAGCTGCTTGTTGCTAGATGGTGCAACAGTGCTGTGGCTGCCAGAGGGTCCTCTACAGAGTGTCTTCATATCAGTACCAACACTGCCTGTTCCACATGTAGCAACTGCCGTGAAATATTCTAGCAGTTACATCCTTCAGTAGTTACAGTGATGCAGTATAGTGGTACTGCATCTTCAAAAAATCTGGACTTTCACTATAATTTTGTCCCCTAGATCCTTTATTTTCCTGGAAATCCATAGTCTTGTATCCAGAATCCTTGCTGGAATATCTGATTTAGCCTTATGGATTAATCTGAGCACAAAATTGTTCTGTAGGTGACAGTAGATGTAGGAAGTCTTTAATTCTACATTTTGTCTCTTCAAATTTTAGCCAAGTCCAGCCAACAGTAACCTGTGGCTTTGAGTCCATCAGGAGCTAGAGCGGTTCGGAGTGCTCTGGTGTGTGTTGCCCACAGTGTGATCTGAGGAGCTTTTCAAAAGGCTGGGAGAACTTGAACAGAGACGGCTCTAGCAGTACCTTCCCCAAAAGCACTGGTGCAGAAGTAGACAAAAATGCAAGCCATGAATCTTCCCGAGAGTGTGGTCCCTAAATGTTGCCGCAGCAGGTGATGGTCTGGATGGAAGGTATTCCTTTAAGATTCACATTCCTAGCTAGACAGAGTTCACCATTGAGGAATCAGATCTCTACTATGTGGCCCTAACTGATGAATTGCTGAACAGCATAGTCCTAGGGCTGAACAGGAGCTCAGGATTAGTTTTGGGCTTCAGAGAGCAATACATCTGGAAGGCCTCAAAAGATGAAGTCCTTGTAAGACACATTGTGTGTGTGTGTGTTTTTCCTAAAATTTGAGCTTGCCAGGTGTATCCTTTGCAGTATAACAAAGTAAATCCTTTTCTTGTGCGTTAGTCCTTGCATTTTGCTGCCCACAGCAGCTCAGTTCTGTTTAGCTGTGGGCTACCTGCCCACAGCAAGTAACTGAAATGTATGATTGTCTGAAAATAGCTTATTTGTCAAGCTCTGTTAATTCTAAAGTTTATCTGATGATATTTTAAGAGGAGTAATATATTGATAACAGAGGTTGTGGTAGAATGCTGCTAGAAAATAGGAAGTTCATATTTATGTAATAAGTGAAGCAGTTAATTTACATTCTTCTGCATAGTTTGTATTGCTTCTGCACATCTAAATGCAGTCACACAATTGCTGAATGCTGTTAAGGTCCACACATTGCTCACTGATGGAAGACAGCCATAAGACTTCCAAAGTGGGTTTCCATCAGTTTCCTTTCATAAGGCAGGTGGGTGGCAGACTGTCCCCCATACTGACCTGTTGGGCTGACAACAAATGTATCTGAATTCATTCACAAAATGCATGGTGTTGCTTGGAAAAAAAAAAAAAAAGCCTGAAGAGGCAAATATTAGTAGTTTGTTTGGCAGAAGTATAACTGAAAACAAATGGCAAGTTTTTTAGTGCTTCTATTTTGTATTTGTTTTACTTACTAGTGATATTAAATTAATAGTTTACATTCAGCTGATATTAGAGTTAGTGTAGTGCTAACATTTGGGTCAAACAACATAGATTTATTTGCAACATATGGGGGGAAAAAAGGTGATGTGACTTTTGTCCTTTTCCTTCCACACTTTTCTGGTTTGCACTGAAACAGTAATGAGAAAGCAAATGTATGATTGTTTTTTCCTTCTGTAATAATTCTTATTTTAATTCCTTAGATGTTTCATTATCTTCAGTATTGAAGAGCCAGCTTGTTCATAACTCAATGTCTGCCTTTGCAGGACCTAAGCCCTTTTCTCATGGTTTGAAGTAATGGCCACTAAACATCACAGCTCATTCTGCTGTAGAGTGGAGCTGCACAGCCAGGGTGGCACAGCTTGCTGCTTCTGCTGTCTTGCACTTGCACCTCGTAGCAGCCAGCAGTAGAAGCAAAACAGTATCCAGTTAGTAGACGTGCCATAAAGATATACTAGATTTAACCATCTGCTGTACGTGAAAGATAGCATCCAGTCAAAGCATGTGTCTCCCACTCTCCATATTTCCTCTGTTGTCCTGGGCTTACAGGAGACTGCTGTTGTTTCTGGTTTTGAAGTTATGCAGAGATGATATTGTTCTAGCACAGGTCTTGCAATGGGCAGCGGTGGAGTGTGTCAAATAACTTTGTTATATGTTGTGTGTTTCCCTAAGATTAAGAATTTAGGAAGTTTGTTATAGCAGAAGGATCTAATCACATATCCTCACTGGGGTTTGTGAAGAGAGCACAGATGCTTGCAGCTCCTTATGCTGCTGCGGCATTAGGAGGTGTGTACGTTCTCTACATTGCAGATTTTAAGAGCCTGATTCTTCAAAACTGATAATGTGGCAATTTTTCTTTATTTTAAAGCAACAAAAAAGCTATTTCCTTTCATTTATATAGTTGTCCTGTATATGTGCAAACGCTTTAGATTTAAGTACACAGAGGGTTATTGAGATGCAGACACTTAGGGTTTGAATTTTACAGCAGGAGAACAGGTGTGATAATTCATGAAATGTCATTCATGTTTCAACTAGTGGTAGGAACACCTTTGTCTTTGGGTGATTTAAGTTTCAAATAAAGTTCTGGACATTTGGAAGAAATCCTCTATTTCACTCTGCTTCTGTTCCTCTCAAGAAAATACTTATCTTCAAATTAGAGGTGTAATAGGGGACGTGTTCATGAGCTCTTTAAAACATAAAAGTGTTGGTGTAAATGTCTCGGGTCTTCAGAGTTCAGTGGTGAATCTTTTTTGGTTTGTTTGGACACAAAAGAAAGGAAGTTGATTACCAAATTTATGGAGGTGCTTTAACATTTGCGTTTTCAGGTGTGTGAAATGGCTGGCACTTACTTCCAGGTCTATATCATAATCTAATAAACCTTTAATCCAGAAGAGTCTTTAAACCACTCTTTCTGAGTAATTTAAACTGTTGTATCTGCCT
Source organism: Caprimulgus europaeus (assembly GCA_907165065.1). The sequence continues at coordinate 12,103,732 of OU015536.1, forward strand.
GCCTGTAAAAGATGTATGGTATTACCATTCACTTGGGAACTATCTTCATTAATAAATTTGGAAGAGATTCCATTCACTCTTTTCATCTGTGCTTGATATGAAATTCTGCAGGTGCAGTCAAAGGTGAAATTAGGGAGGAAGAGGAGGAAAAAAGAATGTCTAAATTTTCCCCTCAAGTTTTTACCATGCTGACATATCACTTTGTGTGATTGTTTACTTTTACTACTGCAGCACCAAAACCCACTGATAGCACTTGTAGTTTTTTAACAGGCTCTGTTAACATAAAATATGAATATTCTTTTTCCTCTGTTGATAGTAATTAAATGCAATAGCGATCATCCTGAACTTGAAAATGCAAGCCATGATTCAGAACTGGGACATATATTTTTATAGTATGCATCTTTTTGTTCATTTATATTTCATGGGTATGTGAAATTCTGGGAGCTCTGTCTCAGTACTTCTGTAATTTGCGTACCAGAAAAAAAAAGAAAAAGGTCTCGTCTGCCTGTTAGGACTTATAATAATAGAAATCTAAGAAGCTTCATCTGTTGCTCATCTATTTAAAGCAAGATTTAGTAATCTGGGGCAGTACTGAAGATCAGATACCTCTCTTTTGTTCAGTCCCCTACTTAGCAGAAACATCAATGCCAAGAACATTTCATTTTCTGGTCTGTGAAATTGTTTAATTTGTGGTTGCAATGCCTTTAATTTCAGGAATGCGTATCCTTCTCCAGTCAGATAGCACCTCACTGCCAAAGTGTAGCTATTGGAGCCCCTTTGTACTCCACATTGTACTGTGCACTGTGCACACAATTCTGTGTGTGGTGCCTGTCCTGGCATAAGCCCCAGAGGAACCCCCATAGTAGACAATGCCATGAGGAAACTGGAGTGACTCACAAGTCGTCTGACTTGTGTGTTGATTTGCCAGCTAAAATTACCTTATTTTAAATAGGATGAGGACTCCTAGTGAAGTCGTTCTCCTCTTCCAACATACTGAAATAATTTCATAAAACCTACAAGAACTGAAGTGAGGAGGACTTTTACTCTTTTTTGAATTTGGTTGAAATTGGCCAAAGATTAAATGTTCAGTGGCACTTCAAAGCTGCACGACAGTTGCAGAAGCCTTGCTTTCTTAAGAAGTGTGGTCTGTGTCTTAGTGAGTTTAAGAACTAGTGAAATATTCCTAAAACTTCAGAAAAGACTTTCCACTATCCTCATTTTACATGTGATAAAAGAGTGATCACTCCAACCCCCTTCCGACCCCAAGTTCTGCTACAGAAGGGACAGATGAGCTATTGATAAACATGTGAAGTGTTTAAATGTTTTAGAACTTTAGAGTCTCCAACTTTGAGTTCTTCTTGAGATGATGAAGGTTCAAAATAATTATGACTGTCACAGGAAAGTAGATTCTTTCACTGAATGTATAAGTTTAACAATGTGAATATTTTAATTTTTTTGTCAGTATTTTCTGCTTCCTATTCAAGGTATTGAGTGGACCAAATTACAAATCATTCTACATGCACCATGAATGCAAACTTTTTCTTTATCCATCTACCATTGGAATATTACCAATCAATTCAGCAAGAAAGCTAAGAGCAATCACTTTTATTCCCCTTGCTTCTTTTTCAAATTCCAGAAGATTAATTCATATGTAGTCAGTCCAATGTGTAGATGACCAATTTATGTTGTAATTCCTAAAACAGTATGTTCAGAATTGATGCTAGTTACAGCTCAACAGTGCTGAGCATTCCTAAATTCCTTTTTTTTTACTTGCATGCATTCTGTCAGGAACCATTATTCTTTTTTGGTTAACCTGTCTTCCTAAGATAATTAATTTGTATTTGGAGTTTTCAAAAGATTTTAATTAAAAGTCAGATTTATGCCCAGATGTCTCCTGGAATCCTGGATTTTCTTTCTGTTTTCATAGTCTATGTACACTTTTTCAGAATGCTGCAGTAAGTCCACAATCATGTAACATGTTCTGCAACACTCAGAGATATCCTGAGAAAGTCAATTCTACCTACTGTTTTTTCCAGATTAGATTGGTTTGTAAATTGGTCTGGAATGTGAATTTCCTTCTCTATTGTGGCCTTTTGTTAAAAGCCACCTTTACATCATGATAAAACTTTTCTTTAAAAAACAAAATACTTTATTTCATTAATCTGTTTAGCAATATCCATATAATGAGCCATAATATTGATTTTTTTTTTTTTTACTTAGGATTTAAAATCTCTATTCCTTTCCACAGAATTAAATGCTTCAAACTGATACGCAACCTCTTTACAGTCCCCTCTTTAATTTAGTTTTTATAATTAGGCATTAACTGGTGTTGGTGGTATAGCCAGTTACAAGCCATTCTGTTCTGCTTGTCTTGATTATCACAGTTTAGATGTAAAGTAAATTAGAATGAAAGACTATACAGTCCAATTACAGATAAAAGCAGCAAACTCTACTGCTGTAATTAGATGCCAGTACTATTTTTCTTAGATTTTCTATCTCTGAGGGCATTTCTTGTAGCTACTTTGCTGAAGCTAATGTTTAAAGATTTTATAAATGCTTTGTGTCTTTGTGACATCATCTTTGCTCCTTGAACTTTAAGTGGCCTGTTTTGAGGTGTGGGATCTGTGTCTATGTATTCCTTGTCCATGATACATTTTTCTTTCAAGATGATGTAATATGTTATCCATATTATGAGTGTACAGACCTTAGTAACTGTGAGCGTGAAATAGCTAACATCCATGTGTTCAAACCTTTCTGTTTGTAGCTGTGAGGAGGTACCTGCTTTTTTGCCATAATGCAAAATACTACCACCCATTTCTCCTCTGTCACGACAGATGTAAGAGTGGGTGTGCTAAGGGCTCTGCTGTCTTCCACCCATCTGACTTCAACAGAGGGCAGTCACCCTCACAAATCTGCTATGAACCTGAGTCTCTGGTGTACCTCATTGACAGTCACATGTTTTAAACAGCACCTCCCAGAATTATTCATTAAGAAGAATCTCTTCTTTAGAGAGTTCATGGGAAGACAAAGACACTCAGCAGGCAATTGACTCAAGGTCATATAAAGTTTCCTGGCTCCCAGTCCGGTATCCTACAAACCAGCTCTTGTTATCTTCCTAAGAAATCTTTATAAACTGGCATGCAAGAATCCATAAAATAGCAAAAAACAACGTAGGTTGGATTTGCTTTAATGTCTTTCGAGGAAAAGAATGAAGTCCTTTATGAATAGCAAAAACCCTCTAGATCCACGTTAACTAAAATATGATGAAACAGACAAGAACCACATCATGCTCAGCAAGATCATCACTGTAAATATGACATTTTGGTACTTTTACCAGTAAAGACAATGCAGACAGTCGTGCTGAAACAGTTTGTAAATGCAAGGAATACTTCATGCCAGTAAAAGTACAAATTCTGCTGTATTAGTCCTTAAGTCCTTGAAATAAAAAGGAAATATCTTTCAAATAATTTAAGGAAAAGTCTGGTGTTTCCTCTAGCTGATCAAAAGCACCTGATGGAATAATTTTAGTACTAAAAAATTCAAATGCATAATTTTGTTGTGGAAAAAACTCAATGCTTTAACTTGTTGGCCAAACACCATATCAAAATAATTGATTTACAATTGTTTTGGCAAAGTTGTTTCAAGGCATTCCAACACAACTAAGTATTACAATTAGTGAGTATTAGTATTATATTTGTTGTGCTGTTTAGTGTTTATTATATACTCAATATTTTACATGCTAGGATATCTGAAATTATTTGAATCAGAGTAAGATTCCTGAAGAAATAATGTCTTCATATAAATTTTTTGGAGGATAATATTTTACTAGAAAATAAAAGAATTACTGTTTTGCAACAATGACAATTCTTTTTTTCAGGTTAATTAATTGAATAGGCGGTTATTGAGCAGTTTTCTAGCACTTTAGCTACCAGTGATGTGCATTATATGTTACTGAATATCCAAAGCATTATTCTGTGAAGTCATAAAATATCATTTATACATAATAAAACTTTCAAATCAGTACAAATTCTTATCCATAAGGGATAGTGCCAGAATTTATCTCAAACAAGGAAAATGAGGAGTATAATGTTGATTACATGTGAAATTTGTCTGACTAGAGTACAGTCCAACTGCTTGGATTTTAGGTCAGTCTCATCTACTCTTTTAGAGCTGAACTAAACCTCTGGAGCAGAGCTTGGGAATAAGGCTGTGCTACTATTGTCTGAAATAGCAGCTACAACTCTTTCACCCCATTTGAATGACATGCTTGAAACATCAAAGGCATCTGTGTAAGAGGTCCACAATGGTCTTTACGTTGTCTAGAGAACTTCTGTCACTATAGAAACAGGAAATCTTAAGAAATTTTATGTCAGTATCATAATATTAGAGACTATTATTGGGGTGATGTTATAGCTGGTAGTGAAAAAGATTTTAAAAACATACTTGTATTATTGATGTTTCTCTCTTACCTGCTGTGTTTGAGTATCATTTTAATGTACCTGTAAAGTGGAAAAGACTCACATTATTTGGTACTCTAGGGTAAAGTTAATTGGCAATTTAAATGAAAATTATAATCAAAAATACGTTTAGTAAGTTTCATTTTTCAAAGCAATGTTAAAAATTCCCGTTTCACAGCAAACGTACAGAAAATTATATATGTTGATTTAAGGATATTCAGTTTTACTTGATTAATTTTCTAAAGATCATTTAAGGTATAAGCAAAGCATATATTTTCTTGTGAAATTAAATTGGTCTGACCCCTTGCTAATTTACCTACAATTAGCTTGGAGTAATTATCACAGCATACAATTTAGTCTGCTTCAACAAAAAATTATTGTTCATGGGGCCATAAAACTCTTTAAAAATTGCTTAATGAGCAACTCAGCCATGAGTATGTCTTAGAAGATGGGAATTGCTATTAAACATGTAAAACATTAAGATGCAATATGTGTACATTGTACATAACAAACTTGTTGTAAACCCAGCCCTCCAGGATACTCTATAGCATGGAAAAGTAGCATGAGGTCACATAATGAAAGACTGTATCTAAACATATCAAGCTGAAGTAAGATGACATATGCAAGCTAAATCCTGGTACCTCCTGATTTCTGAAGGCTTGGATTTTCCACCTTAATATTATCTTAACATGAACTCAAACTTTCTTTTGTTGGTGGTGGTTTTTATTTTTAATGAAAAGGGTGTCATCATTCATAGGATTTTGGACTGAATTACTTACTAATAGTTAAAGTAAAATTATTTGGTGTCAGTGCTTCCTAAAGCTAGGAGGCCTACATGCCAAGAACCACACAGTGTGATTTTATTTTCTTTTTTCAAGTAATTGCTGAGTCTGCCAGGCTTGGACCATCCAGAAGTGCAGATATGAGAATGAGCCCATAAGAAGAATATTCAAATACTATACAGCACTTGTACTTTCACCAGGTTTGTTCCACATCTTATTTTTGCTGTGTAAATCCACAGAATTAGCTTCTGATTTTTAATACATATATTTTGCTCATAAGAAGCAAAACAGACTTCCTCCTTCATTAATTCTTACAGAAACTGAGACAATTTTTCCTTTATTTCCTCTGTAGGCAATGGCAGAGGTAAAGATACCAACTGTCATTCAACATTTTTTTTCTCGGGGTGGAGGGGGGAAGAAGAAAAAAAGCAGAAAAACTCTCTGCAGCTTTACAGTTATGCCTAGAGGGAGACATCTCCTTCTTAAGCTCTCAAATTTATCGGAGGTAAACTCTTTCCGTGGCAGATCAAAGGTTGCATAGAAAGTAATAAAGAAACAAATTATATATTTCTATAACAGTTCACTTTCAACACAAGAGTACTTGTATTCTCTCTTCTGCTATGGATATTGATGCTGCTTAAGTTGATTCATGCCTCAGAACAGCAGCTTTTTTTGGAAGAGATCTGTAGATGGATCTGGATCGATTTCTCTATGCGTAGTATGATGCTACTGGGAAACAAACAAACAAACAAAAAACCCAAACTTGCCAAAGAGTCTGAATGAGATTGCCACTAAGGTATAAATAGCACCTGAAGCCAACCTGGGGTTTTAGGTAAGTGCAATCAACTTGGGTTTTGTGTTATATCTCCAGAATTAGGGTGAAAGGATCATTACCCTTTTCATTTAGCAAGAGCAACTTGAATAATCTACATCTTAACCTATGCATTTTCTATAGCATCTATCGCCACATTAACATGATGCTGCAATATGATTTCTCCTTTTCAACCACCTTTTTCCTTAAACCCCTTTCATGGGTTGAAATCTTATAATGATTTCCTGTTGCTAAACTATATTAAGCAATCTGTTTCCATTGCCAATTTGTAGCAGGAAAGATGTACTTGAGCTTCAAAATATTGTTTCTATTCTAACTTTTGTCAACAGTGTGCAATAAAGTCTTTTGGGTGAGATTTGCAAGATGTACACAATATTAGCCAAATTGGTGTCAATCATAGAAATCTCTTTATCTTTAGTGGACAAAAAGGTAAATAATTTATTTATTAAAAAAACCTCTTAACTATCATTATTGCAATACTTTTTAGCTTCATAAGATCTTTTTTCATTGGTTACCATACAGCCTCCAGAAAACATCATCTTGTGCACGTCTTAAGACCTCTTTCCTCAGTAAACTAATGGAGTACATTTTGGCAACCTTCCAACCGATATTCTGCTCCAGATGGCATTGCTTACAACTTCTAAGCAGCACAGGAACAGGCAGTGACTGCCTTCTTCTTTCTGTCAAATAAACAATACATGTTTTGGTAGGTTGGGATGTGGTAAAAATAAATTGTGCTTCATGAGCATGAGTAGTAAACTGAGTTAATAAATTGAGATTGAGTTGCCTACTATCCAGTTCAGAAAGGAACTGCAGATAATACCTTGTGGCAAGCAAATGGTAGGCTCAGTTACTAGCCTGGCTCCTCTGTAGGGAAAATGGCCATGCTGTAAAAGAGATGGTGCCTTTTGATGATGACCAACTAGCTAGCCAACTAGCAGGATGAGTCCTACTTTTTAAACAGTTCCACAGCTTGGATCTTTTGGCAATTCAGATACTCTTAAGTGTAAGCATGATATATCGTGATGTTGCAGCTGTGTGTACAGTATGATACAGGATGAAATTGCGTGTAAAAGCAAAATCCTCTGCTTATTTATGTAACATTGCATTCACCATGGTTATCAAAGTGGTCAACTCTGGAAGTGCAATTAACAGTTTGGATTTTCCTGCTTGTTTATTTCTTGCATACTGTAAGCAAAGATCTATCAGCAATTCATGAAAGTTAAGACCAGAAAAGTATTGTTATGACTCTTGTATAGAAAACAATGGCACAATTGAGATTATTTGTCCATTTCAAGAGAAGAGTCAAAATACCTGCAAATACGTTGATTCTACTCTCTTCTCTGTTTTCCTTGTTTATGCTCAATGCACATCATTTTATTGGTCTGTCAGAAGCCCTCAAAATAACAGTAATTAATCTATAGTGATACTGAGTGTTCTATTAGCTGAGACTAACAACTTTTACTTTCACTGAGAGAGTTTTTTTAACCTCTGTGGAATGCAAAGTATTGTTCTCATTTAGTTACAATGACGAGAGAAATATAGAGATAAACTGTGGTCATGGGAAAGTTACTATAAGCAATTCAGATCAAATGCTTCATTGGTATAAACTGCCCCTGGTCCATGTTTTGTGTGCAGTTATAACTGCTTTCCTGAAGACTAGATTTTTCCTCACAGACAGTAATTTGAGATTTTCCTTTCCATTTTTTTTTTTCCTTCCCCTACAGATGTTTTTTCTCTATGTACTAGATGACTATCTACACAACTTATAACTGCACCTGGGTATCAGGCTCAGGGGCATCCTTTGTTTTTGTTTTTGTTTTGTTTTTGTTTGGGTTTTTGGTGGTTTTTTTTGTTGTTGTTTTTTAAATAACCATTCCAAAACCCAATACTTTTGGAGATACAGCAGAGAAGAATTATACTATACTTTCAGATTACATTAACAACTACCTGACTAAGTGTATTGGATTTGCATGGCAAGGTTTTTGGTAGCAGTGGGGGAGGGGACATGGGGTGGCTTCTGTGAGAGAAGCTGCCAGAAGCTTCCCCCATGTCCGACCCGACACAGCCAATGCCAGCGGCTACAGGAACGGACCCGCCGCTGGCCAAGGCCGAGCCAATCAGTAACGCCTCTGTGATAACATAATTAAGAAAAAAAAAAGGAAGGGAGAAAAAAAGCTGCACACTTTGCAGCTGGAGAGAGAGGAGTGAGAAGATGTAAGAGAAACAACTCCGCAGACACCAAGGTCAGTGAAGAAGGAGGGGGAGGGAATGGGCTCCAGGCGCCGGAGCAGCGATTCCCCGCAACTTGTGGTGAAAGACCAGGGTGAAGCGGGCTGTCCCCCTGCAGCCCCTGGAGGTCCATGGTGGTGCAGATGACCACCTGTAGCCCGTGGAGGACCCCACGCCGGAGCAGGTGGATGCCCGAAGGAGGCTGTGACCCCGCAGGAAGCCCGCGCTGGAGCAGGTTCCTGTCAGGACCTGTAGCCCGTGGAGAGAGGAGCCCATGCCGGAGCAGGTTTGCTGGCAGGACTTGTGACCCCGTGGGGGACCTGCGCTGGAGCAGTCCCTTCCTGAAGGACTGCACCCCATGGAATGGACCCAGACTGGAGCAGCTGTCAGTCATGGGAAGGACTCACGTTGGAGCAGTTGGTGGAGGACTGTCTCCCGTGAGAGGGACCCCACGCTGGTGCGGGGGAAGGAGACCTCCCCCTGAGGAGGAAGCAGCGGCAAAAACAACGTGTGATGAACTGACCCCAACCCCATTCCCTGTCCCCCTGTGCTGCTGGGGGGAGGAGGTGGAAAATCGGGAAAGAGATTAAGCCCGGGAAGAAGGGAGGGATGGGGGAGGTGTTTTAAGATTTGGTTTTACTTCTCATTCTCCTCTGATTTTGATTTGTAATAAAGTAAATTTGTTTTTTTCCCCCAAGTCGAGTCTGTTTTGCCCGTGCCAGTAATTGGTGAGTGATCTCTCTCCGTCCTTATCTCCACCCACGAGCTTTTCGTTATAATTTTCTCCCCCTGCCCATTTGAGGAGGGGGAGTGATAGAGTGGGCTTTGGTGGGCATCCGGTCTCTAGCCAGGGTCAACCCACCACAGTCTTTTTTGGCGCCCAACGTGGGGCATGAGAGATTGGAGATAAGGTTATTAACTGAGAGAGGAGAGGTAACGGGCAAAACATAGACTGAACATGGCTAAAGAGTGATGAGTAGGACAATTATGGGGGATTTTATCGATTTAATTGTGGTGAAGAGACAAGGGGTGGATTATGTGTGTAAATTGTCCACTTTTGTCTGGTGTTGTGATGAAGTTATTTTGATTTTGGTGTGGGGAATTCTTTTTTTTTGTTGATGTGAGTAGAAGTTTGTGAAGATTGTGTGATGAATGTGGATTTTAGTGATGATTCTTAAATATGTGATTCACAGAGGCGAGGGGTGGAATGTATTGGATTTGCATGGCAAGGTTTTTGGTAGCAGTGGGGGAGGGGACATGGGGTGGCTTCTGTGAGAGAAGCTGCCAGAAGCTTCCCCCATGTCCGACCCGACACAGCCAATGCCAGCGGCTACAGGAACGGACCCGCCGCTGGCCAAGGCCGAGCCAATCAGTAACGCCTCTGTGATAACATAATTAAGAAAAAAAAAAGGAAGGGAGAAAAAAAGCTGCACACTTTGCAGCTGGAGAGAGAGGAGTGAGAAGATGTAAGAGAAACAACTCCGCAGACACCAAGGTCAGTGAAGAAGGAGGGGGAGGGAATGGGCTCCAGGCGCCGGAGCAGCGATTCCCCGCAACTTGTGGTGAAAGACCAGGGTGAAGCGGGCTGTCCCCCTGCAGCCCCTGGAGGTCCATGGTGGTGCAGATGACCACCTGTAGCCCGTGGAGGACCCCACGCCGGAGCAGGTGGATGCCCGAAGGAGGCTGTGACCCCGCAGGAAGCCCGCGCTGGAGCAGGTTCCTGTCAGGACCTGTAGCCCGTGGAGAGAGGAGCCCACGCCGGAGCAGGTTTGCTGGCAGGACTTGTGACCCCGTGGGGGACCTGCGCTGGAGCAGTCCCTTCCTGAAGGACTGCACCCCATGGAATGGACCCAGACTGGAGCAGCTGTCAGTCATGGGAAGGACTCACGTTGGAGCAGTTGGTGGAGGACTGTCTCCCGTGAGAGGGACCCCACGCTGGTGCGGGGGAAGGAGACCTCCCCCTGAGGAGGAAGCAGCGGCAAAAACAACGTGTGATGAACTGACCCCAACCCCATTCCCTGTCCCCCTGTGCTGCTGGGGGGAGGAGGTGGAAAATCGGGAAAGAGATTAAGCCCGGGAAGAAGGGAGGGATGGGGGAGGTGTTTTAAGATTTGGTTTTACTTCTCATTCTCCTCTGATTTTGATTTGTAATAAAGTAAATTTGTTTTTTTCCCCCAAGTCGAGTCTGTTTTGCCCGTGCCAGTAATTGGTGAGTGATCTCTCTCCGTCCTTATCTCCACCCACGAGCTTTTCGTTATAATTTTCTCCCCCTGCCCATTTGAGGAGGGGGAGTGATAGAGTGGGCTTTGGTGGGCATCCGGTCTCTAGCCAGGGTCAACCCACCACACTAAGCAAAGAATTAACTTAATATCCATTGCACCTTGTATTTTAAGCTCTTATGTTCAAATCTTTCCATGGAAGTTAGTGGCAACACTCCCATAGAAATTACATTGGAACCAAGAGCAGAACCTGGCTCTAAAGATTTTTCTCTCTGTCATCCCACATGTTACTTTCACCTACAAGAATGACAGTCATGACTATTTGTGTTGGAAACTCTACACTTAGGTCTCCTAGAATTTACATCACCCAAATATTTAAATGAGTGGTTTTGATATTTTAGTCATTTAAGTATCAAATGGAGTTCAACTTCATATTGCAATTTGGAATGAGTTTACGTAATTTCATTGAGTAAAATGGCTCAATCATTTGTGTGGGGAAGGATGGTTTAAAATTTGTAAATATTGATAAAGCTTATATAGCAGTTTAGTAGCTATTTATTATTTAGGTCTACTATACTTCTTTCCAACAGCAGAAAGAATTAAATTTATAATAGATTTCTAAAAGCATGTGTGTATATACGCACATAAAGGTTTTTATTCATATACATATGCATGTTTAGTGTATGTGCACTCGTGTATGCAGTAAATGGTATGATACTAATCTTAAAAGTAGTAAATAATGAGAATAGGAGCAGGATAAAAAACAAAATGAAAATAATTAAAACAATAACTATTCCATTCATTCTGAGCGCATCACACAGAATTGCATTAGGAAAAACAATAAAAATGTGCTTTTAATCTAATAGTAAAAAAACCCAATAAAATAAAAATGAGATCCATTAATGAAAATAATGGATTTTATCCAAACTAGTTAAATACTTAGCTTTTTTTTTTTTTTTTTAGTTGATGATGCAGTAGTTTTAGTTACATACTGGGTTGCTAAAGTACAATTAGCACCAAAACAAAATTAATGGAGATATATATATATCTAAATACATTCTTCAGGATTCCAGGTTGGCTGTGGTTCAAAAAAACCCAACCAAACCAAAGCCTTTTCTTTGAATGGCATATTAAAAAGAAATGGCTAAAACATTTTGGAATGTGTTAAATCCTGAGGAAATGGATTAATGGGTCAATAATGTGATAGTACTACCTAAAGGCAGTTTGGTTTAAGAGATACTTCATTTTAGTCACAAAATTTCTGATGTGGTTTGTGATTCTGGACTCTTCTCTGTTGTACAGTTGAAATTATTTATTTCAGAAATAATGGATCAAGAAAGTAGGTTATGAAAGTGCACTTACATTGATGAAATATATTTTCTATCTTTAGTTTTTCTCATTTTGGTCATCCTCATGTTTTCCTCTGGTCTTTTGCATCCTGAAAGACTAGATGTGATTAGAAGTTAAATCTAAATTGCATGGATAAAAGATTAACTTATTAGAAATCACAATTCACAACTTAATTTATCACATACCTCCCTAATTTTTCACATTGTGATTACAAATGGGGGCTATATGAAAAATTGGAGACATATAAGATAAATTGCAAAACCATGTGATAAATGTACTTATCATGCACCTTTTGGCAGCCTTACCTCCTCTCTTCTCGCTCATCCATCTCTCCTGGGACTTATTCTAATGCTCTAAACCTATGAGCAGAGTCAATCAATCACTGAAATTTTAAAATCAAACTCTCCTAGAACTGTTTTATCCCCTTTTTGCCAAATGGAGAAATGCCTTGTCCATTTTCAGTCCTGCCAGTTTCCTGTCCAGAAGTGCTATGGTTATTGTCTGGCTGACAGCTTTCTGACACGGGAAAGTGGTGAATCCTAACATTCCAAAGGGATACAGGCTTTGCTTTTTCTCACATCTCCTACGAGATATTGTATACATGGAATGAGAGATGTCTGTATGTGCCTACTTCAGAGCTAGAAGTAGGCTGCACTCTGTATGTAATGAAGCCTTTCTTCTGGAGATCAGTGGATCATAGAACTATATTTTACATGCCCGTAACATAACTTGCAAAAGTTCATCACTGAACTTTGTTCTAACTTGTTTTCAGAGACATTTTTCTAAAACCAAATTTAAACTTTTATAAACAGTAGATATGCAAAATACATTGCAAATTATTTGACATAATGAATAAAGTGTATTTTCAATTTTTTTGTTATATTGAAATTGGCAAGAAACTTTGTGTGTGTTCCAAAACAACTTTGTCAGCTGCAGAATGAACTATTTCTAGAAAGGGGGAAAGGTGAGGAGAAAATCTCAGTAAAAATAATTGAGACCAAGCAAGGATTTGTTATTTTCAAATATTACTCATATTTTGCACAAAAATATGTATTACATATGTTCAACTAGATTGTAGTATAATAATATTGTCTTCTATTATTGTGTATAATATATATGCAATATGTCTAATGTATGTCTAATGTGTATAAGGCATATGTAATGCATAATATATTATTAGTATACTTAAATATATTTTAGTATTTCATGTAACATTTCTAGAATAACCTTTTTTCCCCAATAGAGAAAGAAATTATAAAGTTCCTGCACAACTGATCAGAGTTTGTAATTTTCATTTTATTCTGTACAGGGAGAAATTATGCTTTAAATTCCTTGTATTCTTTGGATTGTGGAACCAGATGAGAAAAATGCTTGTTTTGGCACTTCCCCAAAGGGAAAGATAGATTTTGATGTTGGCAAAGATGACTTCAGCAAACAGTGCACATAAAAATCCAGCATTTCATGCAAGTTCATAAGAAGAAACTACAGAATAGAATAACTTTTATGAAGAAAGTCTATGTCTTACTTGGTGAATAGGTCCCTGTGCTACCATAATAATGCCCAGTTCTACAACTACAAACACTTATTTGTTCAAAGTGAATATTAACCTTGTAATTTACTATCTAATTACAATTTTATAGTAATAACTGAAAATGTGTTGTTAAAAAGCGTTGCATTCACTGCCTCATGCTATCAGACTGTTCTTGGCGGTGTAGTATGTGATTTTTGCCAATATATAAACATTGCAGAGGTTTCATAGAAAGCATTGACATGAATTTAAAAAATTTTTATACTCAAACCTTTTTACAAAAAATTTTTTTTAGGAAGCTGATTAATGATCCAATAGCAAAATCATATTGCAACTTTAATGGAGGCAGGATTAAGCCCTGTGAACAATCTATTTGCATAGCAAGTCTCATTCATGTAAAAGGCCTATGCATTTTATTTCTCAAGGAATATATTTCACTAATTTGCAAGGTTCCAAAGGAATGGGTTAATCTTGTAAAAGGTTGCTATTTTGTCAGGTAATCTGAAAGACTTTTCACTTAAAGATACAGAATTAAAAACCACTTGAAAAAAATAAATGCAATATTAATACTTAGAAATAAGGCTTTATTAAAATTTATCTAGTTGCTAGTGAATATTATTAGAAGATGTGATTTTTTGAAATACAATTCTTGTGAAAAAAATGCAACACTAAATTTTAGTAGTAATATCACTGGTGTACTTTTTTTTTTTAATATTACCTTAACTTACATAAACAAGAAAATTTTGGAGTAAGTTAAATTATATTAATTTCAGTTTATGTGAAGTTGATATAAATTGCTGTTGTATTATATTCATAACAGTTGTTAACAATAAAAAATAAGGATTGACAATTATGGTATGATAGCAGTGCAGATTGAAAAATACCTGATGAATATCAAAATGTAAAGAATCCTGGGGCATCTCAAATAGAAGTATGTGGGAACTGTCAATAGATATATCTCTATTTTAAGAGCCAATCTAACAAATTATACCAAGATGTTTATTGTATTAAAGATGTACTAGGCCTGTAGATTTCTTCACACACATGGATTGTGTATGTGAGGACTTACATGTGCCTCTTTATTAAATATATGATGTTATGAGTTTTATAGGGCATATTTCTGATAGGCAAAAGAAATAACACTTTTGCAACTTACAACTTAATGTCTTCACCCACAAAGCTAAAAATGCTATCATATCTCAGCAGTCAATTATTATTTCATATGCAATACAAGGTATTGTGAGTTCCACTAATCATCTCGGATTGCTGCCTGGCACAGCACAAAGTGGTAGGTTATTCCCACTGTCTGTGGATTAATACAGTATCAAAACCCAATCTATTGTGTGCTGTTCAAATTTAAATCTCCTTGAAACAGCAGAGTGTATCTTTTCTGTATGACTTTATCCTTAGAAATCCTCTCTGCTGGTCTAACTCTGGAGAGAAAGGTGAAGGAGCACTGTGACCATCGTTTCCAATCTTCCTGTTGTCATTTATGCCATCACAGAATGAAAGGATCCAGAGTTCAGCAGGGAGAAAGCAAGCAGTGACTGGGGAATGGTTGATATTTCATTGATTTTGTTGCTTTGCTAAATTGATTGTTTTCTTGCTAAGGAAATGAACAATTGTGCACCATTCTTTATTGTTATCAGCTGATTGTACTTGTTTTACTGCATAATTTTTGCAGTCATAGAAGGTTTTTCACAATATTGTGCAGTAGGATGAGACTGAACTAAAATGAATGCAAATATTAAAAGTATGTATTCACAATACAGCATGCACAAAAGCCTGTTCAAATTTGCAACTAACTTTGCCTAGACAAGCTTTTTTTTAAGCCATCATAAGAGATGGGGGTTCAGCCTCATGAAATTATGCATGGAACAGACTGGGTTTGCTGAAGTGTTCTGAGACAGAGCAAAGCTGGCATCTGTGTAGCCAAATAGATGTAAGCTGGTACCATTGTTGATGGAGACAGGTACAGGTGGCACTGGGGTAAGCAAGCAGCTTGAGGGGCATTCAGTGGGATTTTTAAGGGACAGCAAAGATTTTTCGCTGTAAGTAGAATGTGAGTCATTAACAAGAACAAAACCAAGCGAAGTGCCTGTGCCACTTGTGGGGAGTGGGACTGTGTATCCCTGGGGAATGATATTCAAAAATTACTAAAGAATCATGGGACGGGCTCCCTGGAGAGCTCACGTATGAGAGTCTGCTGATAATCCTACTATTTGGAGGATATACAGATTTTTTTGTAGGGAGAAGTTTTAGTATTTCTCATTCTTCAGAGGGACTTTGCTCCTATGAAAATCACGCTAAGACAGCTGCAGTCATTAGAGAGACATCATAATTTTGCTTGTAAGGTCATCTCTTCTGTCAAAAGTATTTTGTCACGGGATAGAGATGGCTACTTTTACTGCCAAAAAGCCACTTTAAAAGATTGACAAGAGAGATTAAAGAGGATACAGAAATTTGGAAGACATTCCTTTAACCTTTTAATGTGGTGCCATATTGGCAGCAGTGAGTCTATGGCAGGATTAGTTAGGGACCAAGCATTTCTGGAATTGTGTTCCTTATTTTGTCTCTTTCCATTTGGGGTATCAATTAACAGCAATTTCACCAGGGCAGTAAAACAAGAGAGTAAACAGTAAATAAGCAGCAAGCAAAATTAAAAACAGTAATGAGCCTTATGAATACGGGGGTGTTATAAAGCTTGAAATGCATTTATTTTGGAGCTTACCATGTTCTGGGAAAACATAATGACTTTGTGAATGTATTGTCTCATTTTACATTGCAGAGATTCTGTTTATTGGCCCTGGAGGCTGACAAGGAACCAACACCTGTGCCCAAATGTTTTCTGAACCTTGGCAGCAACAGGCATGTTCATTATGCAGCAAAGTTGTAATTCCAAGTGTGCTCAAGGCTTGGGAGAGGAGCAGACTTTACCTTTGCAAGGAAAAAAGAACTTAAGTAGCAAAATGACTGGGGCAGTGGATTTACTAACGTGACCTGTCTTCATGCAAACTGGTGTTTCTGTGACTGTGCACCACTAATGCAAACTGCAATTTATGTTAAGTTTGTTTTGGAAACTGAATACTGGGCAAGGGAGATCTCAGAATTGAGAAACCTCAAGATACTTAGTTTCTCTGTCAGTTAAAGCAATTAATAAATCAATATTTATAGTGCCTTTTAGCATGGATCTTATCTACAAATAGCATTTGCATTTTGAAATGGGAAAGCTTTTTTAATTTTTTTTTTTTCCCTAAATCAAATGTAATAGAAAAAGGTGAAACAGCAGTAAGGATGTGCCCTGTATTAAATAAGGTTTGTGATTATTCTGAATAATCTAAAAAAATAGTTCAATTAAAACTTATGCAAGATTGAACAGTTGTGCAACCCCTAGGGTTTGGAAAAGGAGTGATTAGTGTTTTACCTATCAATAAGTTCAAGGTTGATTACGGTAGCAAAATACCATTTTTTCCTTAAAACACCATCTTATGTAAGTGAAAATCTTGGTCTCTAATGTCACTTCCATGGTTTCTGTGTGGCCATTTCTACAATAAGGGTAGAATTTCATTAATGTAGGGCCTGAAGGATATGCAGATTGATTTTATTTTTATTTTATTTTTAAATAGGACTATCTATATAGATTATAAGAGGAAAGTTTTGTGAATATGGTATTTCAGGAGCACTAGAAAGCAATTAGGATCATCTGTTTAGTGAATTTTGGTGGTCAGAAAGGCATTAGCTAGGATCAGGTTTTCTCATTCATCATACCCTGTTACTTATGGATAAACAAAGAGGTATGGTATCTTGCTAATTCTTGGGTATCATTATATAATATAATTGTGTTCTTGAGAGGCTGTTACAAGCGATTTCCAATTACCATTGTATATAGGAAATATTGGTTTTAAAACAGTGAGGTTGTGTGACACAGCAAACAAAATGCAATTGGGTCATCTGCATGTGTGCTGTGTTGAGAGAATGGTGATTTCTGTGTGTGTTTGTACACTGAAGGCGAGTACAATTTTGTGTATTGAAAGCTTGAACTGATCGTGACAGTAAGAAGGGTACTTGGCTTTTTAAGATAGAATTCTAGATGCTCAGATCACTAGGTTCATGCTACTACCCAGATGGGTTTGGGAGTGTGCCAAGAAACTAAAAGCAGTTGATAAACCACAGAAAAGTAGTAAATCAAAAGCTAGAAAGCTTTTGAAAATTTTAAGAAGCTGAGGTATACACAGGGATGATCATATAATTCTGAAAAAGAGCTTGATTACTTCAGTGTGTTATGTGCCAGCATGTTAATGGTCAAACCCTAAGAGGTTTACACTTTGATTCTAATGAGTGCCTCAGAAGTTTGGATGTTTATATGAACATTATCTCTCTCTAAAATTATGATCTTAAAACCCTAACTCTGCTGGGTTTTTATGTGTATCCTTTAATCTAGACTCTGTACTGGTGGGATTATTCACATGAATGAGGTTTTGCAGGCTTGGTCCCAACATTTATACAATGGATTATACTGACGCATTTGCTACATCATTGGTCAAAATTAATTCAGCTGTGTTTATTCATATACTGCTGTATAAACTAGAACTCACTTTCTATGGTGTCTAGTAAAGAACATGAGTTAAATGGTGCACTATTCTTCTGTACCAAACAAGCAGTAGACACATCTCAGATCCTCTTTTCCACTGCTTTGAACTTCATTCAGGACCGTAATCTGGTACTAAATAATTCTCAACATATTGTTTAAAAGGCAAGATCCCCATGTGCCACTAAGCTGCAAGTTTGAGAAGCACAAAAATTCATTATGAAACTTTGAGTATAAAAGAGAATTAAAAACTTTCTACAGGCTTTACATGCATCTTGAATATGTATTCTTGAACACCTTCCCTGTCTATTTACTAAGACTCTTCTGTCTCCTTTCTTCTGTTTACATTGCCTATATGGTAATAACATATCCATTGCTTATCATATCCCTGGTCTTTCCTGTCGCTTCTTTTCTCCAAGTTCAGTGTGAGCTCTTAGTTGGCATTATAGGTTTATATATGATTCATTCCAAGAACATTGGTAGTCTCAGTGATATCAAAAGGGCTATTAGTGTGCAATTAGTATGCACACACCTGAGTACCTAGCTGAGTTGTAGCTTATGCATTCAGAAAAATGGACTTTCTTGCAAAATCCATTGATTTCAATCCACATAAGTTGAACTGTTCCCATTTTCAGTAATGAAATTTTTGAACAGGCTCCATATGAAAGCAGGTTTAAGCTACTTGTACATTAGCTGACCTCTGAAAGTGCCTGGAACAAATGGTTGCATATTGGGAAATTAATGTTAATAAATAACAATTCAGACCTCTAAACTATGGCAAATAGCACAGAAGTCATCACAGCTGGCATGCCATTGGTTTTTCATGACTGTGTGCTTCTAATTTATCAGTTGCTCTTTTGCATCCAAATCAGTTAAATAGGTACATGCTTTATTATTGCATACAGAGAACTGCATTAAAAGAACATCTTAAAGTTGCAAAGTTAATAATTCCAAAGTTAGTAAATACATAATTAAGGTAAGAAGTAAGTTAGTAGCCTTAATTCATCTTCCAATGGTAACTACATGATCAGAGCACTGTTTGTTTCTGTGGGACCTCCTTTAGCACATAGAAATATATATTGTTGAGTGAGTTGTTCATTCTTTTTGCCTTCCTTGATTAAGGTGTGAACTCCTTATTTACTGTACACATTCTGCTTTCAAGTCATTAATCCTTTGTGAACTTTTCTGTGGTGTTCATCATGCATCAGAAATATTATGACAGTTTTTCTGTGAAATGAGCTGTTAGTATCTCTGATTTTTAATATTATGTGGCACATACCAAATTAAATTCAAAGTTGCCAATGTTTTCCCTTGCCCAGGATGAGATACTACACTCAGACTCTCTGCCTATGTATGTGGTTAAAAAGTAAATGTGTAGCCCAAAGTTTCTGGAACACATAAATTACAGAATTTGTCTATTAGTTCCTGTTCCCATGCTCATTCCTTCTGTTTCCATCCTAGCTGTTTACCAGAGTGCTCTCACTGCATTCTAGCTCATCTAATTCCTGCTCTCAGACTCTGTAGTAATCCAGTTTTGATGCCCTTATTTTCTCCACAGCAGCTTGTCTGATCTTGGCATTGTTTCCAAACCTTCCAAGGCAAAAGAGGAGGTGACTGAGAACATACTGAGGTCCACAGCAGCAGGACACAGGTAATGCTCAAATTGGAACTGGGGAGGATCTGCCTGGATACAAGAAAAATTAATTTACTAAGTGGTTAGTTAAGCTTTGGGCCAGAGGTCCGGAGGGGTTGTGTACTCTCCAGTTTTTGAAAATTTTCAAGACCCCAAGACAAAGGCCTGAGAAACCAGATCTGAATTCTGGATTGACCCTTCTTAGGACAGGAGATTGTACTGGAGAGCCACCAAGGTCCCTTCCAACCTGAGTGATCCTATGGTTCTGTGAGAGTGTTGCTGGAGCTCTGTACTATAGCTCTGTAAGCTGCTACTAAGTATTGATTGGAGAATTGGTTTTGTATATTTTGGGGTTTTCTCTATTTCCTTTTTTTCCTCCAGTATTGGACTTGTCAAATTTAATTTTTTGAAGAGACTTTTCTGTCAGACCCTTCATTATTTTTCCTCTTTTACAATTCCAGCTTCCTTCCCTGCCTCTGTATTTTATGCCTTTACCATCAAATTTGGAAGCATAAAAGAGTTTAAAGGAATGAGTTTAGTAACCCTGGCAAAGCATGCTGTATTCTCTTTGCCATATTTTTGGAATGAGCTGTTTTGGCTGAAGCTTTCAGAAAACAGTAATCATCTGGAGGCAAACACCCAGGAGAGAAAATCGTATCCTGATCTATTGTAGTTACTTCAAGTAAAGGGCAAATGAAAACAGTGTGTTATAATTAGAAGTATGAACAGCTTCATCTTTGATAAAGCTGATTCAGGGATTCAGCTATGATTTAAATCAATAAGAGATTCCTAGTAAAATGAAAGGGAAAAATGTTTTTTAATCATAGGACTTATAGACATGTTCTGTTAAACTTTCCCTGGAAAATGGTTTGTGCATGTGTATGAATATTTCTCTACGCTCCAGGATATGCAGATACTTGCTTGGAGAGGCATGAGGGGAAGCTTCCTACACTGAAAACTTAATGTGTAATTAAGGAAGCAAACTTAGTGTTTGAAATAAATATTTAGATATAGATATACAAATTTTAAACTAGATATAATGTTAATTGTGAGAGTTTTGTGCACTAGGGCCAAGGTTTTCGAGTTAATCTACTAGTTTGAAATATGTTTTTATAATAATGATTAAGAAGAAATCTGGGATAGCATGTTCCTTTATATTATATATGTAGGAGATTAATTAATCTAGTCATATTGTTACAGAATTTATCTAGCAATTTTTAAAATGCTAAATGAACTGGAAACACATTGACAACAATATTTAAAAAATAGTAAGTTTTAAGCAATTTTGGTTTTTTTTCAGAATGATGTTTCTCAGTGTATTAATATTATATGCAATGCAAAATTAATTGAGTTAGGCCCACACATTATTGATTACTATCCACCGTTTGCAACTATTTATACTATATACCTTTTTTCATGTCTCAGCTATGTTTACATTTTCTCTAGGGCTCAGCATCAGTAGCGTTGATATTTTTGGCAGTATTACTGTATCAGTCACATTCAGTTAAATTTCACCTATTTATAAATAGTTCAAAACCACTAAGTGATGAAGAAAAAGTCTTACCATTTTCTTTGATCAGGATTTGGGTGTTAAATCTAACTTTTAAATCTTGTTTCATGGTAAGTGAATCTGAACCTGTTGCTAAAGTTTTCTTTAGTTTTATAAGGAGAGGGTTGTTTTGGCAGAGACTGAAAAACTGAACAGGTGAGTTGGAGAGCAGGGGAGTCATTGAAAATGTCTTCAGTGAATAAATATGTAAAATTCTGTACATCATAAACAGGGCTGATACTGGGCTGTCCTGGGAGAAACTGTGTCAGGAAAAAAGTGGTTGTAAAGCTGACCCTCAGTGATATGGGTAAAATAATATAATAATGGAAAATTAGGAGAGGATACACAGCCAAAAGCCATGTTAGTTGTGTGGGCTGGTCTTTGTGCCTTTTGAAAATAAAATGTGATGCTTCGTTGTCCTTTCTCTGTAGATCTCAGAGGCATTTCTTCATAGTAGCTCTGTATTTAGGCAGCTACCTCATCATTATTCATCTAAGTCATCAAAATTTTAAAAAGGACTAAAACCCCTGATGTGTTATAAATAAAATATGGGAAGGAGGATGGTGATAGAATAAGAGTTCATATATTTGAGGGAATACCCACCAGAAAGCCCTCACATGGTATTTGCAATGTTTTCTTATTTTTTACATATTACAAACAAAGAATAAAATCCAATATGATCAATACCTAGAGCTGAAATCTTATAGATGTTGTGTGGCAGCATATATACTCAATCTTCATTCGAAATTCACATAGTTTGTGTTTCCTCCACTGTAATTGCCTCTGTAGTGTGGCTTTCAATAGCTGTAAATTAACTCTGTCATAATTACTCTCTTTTTTTCCCTCAAATATTTCTATCCTTGCTATAAATTGTAATTCTGGTACTTCCAGTATTGATATTGTGATGTGTCCACTAAGTTTGCACAGTATCTGGACACATGTATATATCTTTCTGGAATAGTTTTCTTTCACCCTCCCCCAATTTTATTGGTATGGCTGATTTCTTTTGGCTCTGAGCCCAGTTTGGTTTAATTTTTGTTTATTCTGTATAGGATTCCAGACTCTACTTTGAGATGGGCACTGTATAAATTAATAAATAAATTCAGTATATGCTTGCTTTTAGTAGGTTGCTTGGCACATCTGTTTTTCAGAGGTTTCTAAATCATGATCTGCATAAGATATCTTTAGTTACATAGGATTAGGGAGAGTATCATATTTTAACATGTACAGGGTTTCCCATTAAAAAGTCATCGTTTACTAACAGTTACAGTGCTCTGGCATATTGGATGCTGCAGTATGTCTCAATAGTTGGAATGTAGAATAATGGTTCTATTTAAGACACTACGAATTTCTTAACTATAGTAAATACTTGTGTTTTTAATGCTGAAAGCTTTTGTTTTGTACTCAGAAAGTTTTTAAGGATTCTCTACATCTATTTTATAATCTCTGTGTATATAAATATGTATATTGCATCCTGTTGAAAATACTTATGTTCTTTCATTATTGCAAGAGCTTTCCCAAGCATAAATGTACAAAACTGTTCAATATACTAGTTGCTGCCAGTTGCACTGCTTTGGCATAACCAAAAGCCTCTTAATGGAAAACCAGGAGCATTTCCCACAAAAAAATTTCAATTGTCATGATTATTTATGTCAGGGTAACAAAAAGACATTTAGAAAAATATTCAGCAAACATTGTGGCACCCAATGAACTCATAAATAGTTCTGAAATGAGAAGACATTTTCTCTGAGCCAGCCTGCAGTTAGAGAATAATGGCAGAGTTTGGCTCTACAGGAGAGCAGGGAGATCGGAGATGTACAGAGACGTAAAAGTATTATGTGTAAAGTTGAGGTCAAAGGAGACGTTTGTGAGGAAAGGGAAAATAGCTTTGCTGAGGTGTATGAGTCTCAGGGATTTCCCTATGAATACTTTAGCCAGCTTCATAAATTGCACTGCTCACAGAGCACTGTGTTCTTCCAGTTATCTAAACGGAATGAATAGGTTCTATTTATGACTAGTGGGCTGTAATTTTTATTGCAATACTTTAAGAGAAGGTGGAAAGAAATTGAGGCCACAGGGAGAAGGATGGTGTGCTGATCAATGTATACAAAATGAACAGTTGGTACTAGTTAGTCACTAAGGTAAGAATATCTCAGATATCTTTTGCAGGCACTCAAAACACAACAGTACACTACCATCCTGTTTTCCTACTCTGTATTTTGGAAGGAACTTAATTACACACATGATGAAGATCTATCGCAGGCAGTGTGGTAGGCAGAGGAATAATTGTGAATCCAGCAAGGATTAAGGTCTGACCTGAGCATTGAGTTTATCAGCACTGTGAGGAGTGAGTGCTGCTAGGCATGCCCACAAGTAAGCCTTTAGGTATGTAAGGAGCTTTCTATGAAAGAACCATTGATGGCTATGACGTTGGTAGTCATAGCCCATAAACTATGGGATTAGGTGCTAACTGAACTGAGATTCTAAAGGATCTGAATTTTGTATTGGTGCTTGTCTCCTCTCTAAGACTTCTTATGGATTTACCCTTAAGCCTTTAAACAGCTTCTTGCTAGTCTAGAGAAGTCTTTCCAGATGTGTAGGGTAAGAAAACACAGATATTTCAGCAAAATCAGTGCATCTGAATCTTCACAAATACATTAATCAGCAGTGTTTTCTAGCATTTGTGGTTTCTGAGAGCGAAGTCTTCGAGTGCTCTTAATCTCTGCTGGTAGAAAAAGGTCATTTGCCCATGTATGGCCCATATATGACTCACACAGATGATAACAAATATGTACATGCTGCACCTTTCATGCTCCCAATAATTATTTACTCTCTAAGTAGGTGGGAGTCTTTGATATACTTTCCCATTCGTCTTGGATATATTTTCAAAATGTTATTGCCTCTAATTTGGCAAGCCTAAGACAAAGGAAAATGTTACATGGGCTCTCCCTAAGTCTGTTGGAGAGAGGACTATGAACTGTGAGCTGGATTAACTCCATGTATGTGTAGTCCTTCTGTGAGGTCCTAAGTTGTACAAAGCCCTCCAGCACTGAAGGGCACTGCTACTAGCTGTGAAAAAGTGCTTCATCTACCATGATTTCTCATGGTTAAAGGGAATGCTCTAGTGGAAGCAGTACCACTATTTTGTTGATATTTTTTATTATATAAATAGATGAAAAAAAAAAAAAAAGTCTGTTTACATTATCAGTTTGTTATCCTTATATTGAATGTGTTTCTGAGACAAGACCTAAATAACATGAAAATTAAAAGTGTATGGGAAATAAGTTCCTAAAACATGGACTTATTAAAAGATACATGTAGTTTAAAAAGGGAGAGAAAGAGAGGGATAGAAGCAGCTGTCTGGATACTCCAACATGTATTCAAATACAATGGTGCAATGCACCTTAGATAAAACAACCATAAACCAACCCAAAACCTCCTTCATTTGTGGAGGGAATACATGGAAATGTTTCTTTAAAAAGTTATTTGAAATTTAAACATTTTATATCACCGCTACCGAAAATGACCCAGTACATGGCCACAGGAATGCTCAGAAGTAAGAAACATGATGACCCAACAGAAGAAAAGGGGTGAGAATGGGAACAGAATTAAAATAGTGCAGGCAGGCAACTCTTTGAGTGGCAATGTCTCCCATTTCTTTCCTAAGCACATCCACACTTAGTTTCAGAGAAAGCAGGAAGGACATATAGGCAAATTGCCAACCAGATGGTGCAATCGAATATGAAGAATGCATTCAGAAGGGCAGTAAAATGCAGAATTAAAAAATCCTAGCATTTGGTTTCCTGATACAATATGGACAAAATTCACACGGAAAAAAATAAATACTAACTACATACTTATGCATTTTAGTAATTTTTGTAACTTACCTTCAGAAAAACTTACACCTTTGAGTTCTCCTGTGGTATCCCCTACACCAAAGTAATTTATTTGTTTTCCAATAAGATGTTTCTTTGCAGAATTTTCAAAACTGCCTTATTGTTGACTAAATATGTTTCTGTAAGATACAAAACAATTTAACTGTGCGAGAAGGATGAGGTCCATTTTGAAGACTTCTGTAGTTGCTGCTCTTACATATCATGAAGAAAAGAAAATAGTACTTGCCTGCTAGATTTCTGCATAATGAATAGATAGTGGAACTATTGAGAGCCCAAGGAATTATACTATTTTTCAGATGTCATGTAATATCCAATTTATTACTGCAACTGCATGATGTGTTCTGTCTTTGGAATAATTTTATATTATTTTTTACTTACAATCTATTTTTTTATTTCTATTGTAATTTGACTCTTTTTAAAACAAGGCTGAGTGTGTAATGCATATATTATGCATATATAGAAATACACATCCTCACCCTACTCCTCTGACTTACTTTTACATTTCAGAAAATACATGTAGAGATGCATAAAGTCTTCTAGGAAGGATAGTTTGTAGTTATTTGAATGTAATTTTTCCTTATTACTAACATAGTTTGAGTCATATGATTGCATGAAATAATTTCATATCCATACATAATGAGAACTTGACAAAGCCAGTCAAAATTGAAGAGAGGAAGCCATATCCTGGCAAAAATGTAGGAGCCAGCCATCTGTCCTCAAGATTGCCAGTCTTTTTGTTTTTTATTTTATGTCTGTATGTTGATATTCTATAAATGTTTATATATATATACAAATATCTATCCTTTACCTTTATTCTTGCGAATGACTTCCAAGTGGGATTCAGCTACAACATATGAGTGTTATCTTCATGAGGCTTTGAAAGACCTGCTGACTTCCTTCTCTACCCATTCTTAATTGGTCTTTACATGCTGCTGACAAGCAAGTGCTTGTGGACTACAAATGAATCTGAAAAAAAAAGGATGATTGTAATTTATTGAATAAAATATTTTTCTTAATAATTAGAGCACTTTATTTTGTCATGATTTCATTATTTGGATTATGGAAAGCCTTGTTGCCAATTTTTTTCTTTGTCTTGTTGAATTCTGAATCTTTTTACTTAGTTTTCAGATATTTTTTTCTTCAGTGCTTAATATCTGATCTTGATTTTGAGGAACCAAATGTGATCTTCATTCTTTCCTTCTCAGAAATTCCTTCCAGCTATAAAGATTTTACAGATGATTTTGACATTGGTGGGTATAGAACTAGTTCTGTTGTATTCAGATTGTGTTCTCTGTAATACATGTATAACCTTATTTCTCTCTCAGATGATTTGAAGAATATTTGAGATCTTAGCTGTTATAATGGGTTAGACAATCATAGATAATGCTGCAGTTCAGTTGCTAGACCTGCATTACTGATAGAGACATAAAAAGCTGCAGACTAAGTGTCAGGGCTTTTTGTGCAATTTCTATTGCTTCTGGTGTTTTTCCTTGCTGGTGGGAAAAAACTAGAACCTAGAAAAGTGAAATGGAGATCAAGCCCCTTGGTGACTTTCCAGTCAGTTTCAGAATTCCTCTGATCTTTTGAGTTCTTAAGTTAAATCATCCATTGCTTGAGATTTTGTATATTTCTCTGGTGAGGGAGTGGACTTTTTAAAATTACTTCAAAGTCCTCAAAGGTTTTGTCTTTGTCCATGGTAAGTAGTTTTAGTCCCAGCTTCTTTAGGTAAGAGCAAACTTGACTCTCACCAAGCTTTTCTGGGAGAGACAAATACTTTTGAGCTACTGTTTATTGGCTACAGAAAATGCAGAAAGAACTAATTGGCAACTCATCTGTGGGCAAATATAAGAATTTTATGTCATGCTGCCTGTGGCAAAGGCAATAATGTCTCAAAAACCAGGCTGGACAGGTTAAAAACCACAAATGTCAGGCAGTGTCTTGTAATGGAACCAGAAGTATCCCGGATATGATGACCTTCTGTCATGTGTTGGTTTCATCAGCATTAGTTGTTGTTATGGGGATCTGACCATGCACTTTGTTCAATAACAAGTTGTTATGGGGATCTGCCAATGTACTTTGTTAAATAAGTTAAGTTAAGCAATTCTCAATTCCATTTACTTCAGTTGAATTTGTCAGCTAGTGCCTAACAGTAGTTGGAAAAAAAACCCCTACCTGAGTTAGGAATTATTAGGAAAGAAATAGAAGACAAATTGGAAAACTTGACTCTGTGTAGAGCCCTGGTACACCCTGCTTCTTCAGTGCTATGAGTAATTCTCATGCACCTGTTTCAGAGTGGATATGTGAAAAGTAATAAAGGTGATCAGACTTATGAAGCAGCTTCCATGTGATGAAAAAATATTACTGTCTTCAGCCTGAAGAAGAATCAACTGTCAGAGAATTTGACAGACATCTACAGGACTGGGAATGACATGAAAAAATGTAAGTAGAAAAAGACTGTA
Source organism: Caprimulgus europaeus (assembly GCA_907165065.1). Next base: position 12,131,257 of record OU015536.1, read on the forward strand.
CCCTCTTTGCATGTCAGAACTGACCATCAAATGAAACTAATAGGGCAGTTAAAAAAAATTTATATATATATGTTTTTTCGTCGTTTTTTTTCACACTGAGATATTAAGTAAGTCATGGAACTCCATTTCAGAGGCTGTTAAGGATGCTGAAATTTGATATAGATTCAAAAATGAACCAAACAAGCTCATGGAAGGAGAACCCATCCAAGGCTATTAAATAAAAACATGCCAACTCTGGATCAGAAAATCCCTGAGCCATATATGAGTGGAAGCTGGGGAAGTATAAATAAAGTAAGTAGCATTTATGTGCTTTCTACCGTAGCCACACCTGTTTGTTGTTTGGGGTTTTTTGGTGTTTTGGTTCTGTTGGTTTTTTTTTTTTTCCTTCCCGAGTTCAATGTAGCTGCTACAATACTTAAAATTAACCATGTGCTCAAGTTTTTTCTGGTTCAGTGCCTTTGTTCATAGCTTATCTGTTTAGCCTGTTATTTCAAGTTCAGGGTCATAGGAAATAAATCACTGCTTAGGAAAGGCAACAAAAGAAAACACAGTATTTCCTTTCCTTTTTCTGGTGGACAGTACTCTGCCTTCAGAGTCAATACTGAGTTCATGAGCATAGTGTTAATGGATGGCTTTGCTGGAGCTGTCAACATAAGACATGACACTGGGATTTTGACCATTTGTGGTCGTTCAAGTTCTCATGTACTCAGTATAGTGGAAATTAGCCCTGGTGTCCTGGTGTGATTCCAACTTATGTACCTCCTGCAGTTTGACTTTGATAGGTTCTTTTTTCACCCTTCAATGTTTGCTGCTAGATAATGACTACAGTTTACTGAGGAATGGCACTGTAAAGACTCCATGTGGTAAAAAGTTGAACATGTTATTCCTCGTGTAACAACAAATACAGTTAACTGTGCAATAGTACTTGAACATAACAGGAATACAAAGTATATGTGAACAGTTGCACGTTTTGTAAAACGTTGGTCATAATTTGCACTAAAGTAGAGTTAGTGTATCTCTGAATTTTGATGAAGCCAACAATGTTGCCTGCATGTACATTTGTGGAGAATCTGGTAAATTTTTGAGAGACTAGATGTAACTGTTGAGTTGTTGTTCTGTATTTTGCACTGACATCATAGTGATGAAAGGTTTTTGGAGTACACTATGAAATTTGCTTTAATGTAGAGGAAAGCGTCATGAGTGGGATTGTACACTTATGTTTTTTTTCTCCCTTTGCACCAAAA
>OU015536.1:12140000-12172500 GCA_907165065.1 Caprimulgus europaeus
CATAGAAATAATGTGGTGTTGGGGGAACTTTAGAAGTTTCTTTATTATAAAATATGAATCAAAACACAATAAAAGCATAATAAAAAGAGTTGTTATCTCTTAGAGACTATTTAGGAAGTCAGCTACATGCTTTCAGTAGTATGTAGTGTTGAATATGTGCAGAGAGATCATGACTGGAAGATGAAATTATCCCTACTGAAGAGTGATAGTGATCTGTACAAAAATAACCTTTAATTAAATTTAAATATGATAAGTGTTCACTTTGCTGACTTTGGCTTTTATTGATTCTTTATAATGGGTTAAAAGTATAGGGTGATATCTCAAATCACCTTAGGCAGGGCTATATGACTGCCTCAGGTCTCATTGTTAATATTCTTACAGCTATTTACCTCCATCAGTAATGAACAGGCTAATGGGTCAGCAAATCTGACTGTATACTGATCTCTTGGGATGATTTTCATTCAGTCTTCATCTGCAGCTGACTTTTGCGTGTGGCCTAAGTGATCTGAGCATCTCTGTATGTAGACTAGTTGTCAGACACATAACAAGGTAATCAGAAATTTCGTTGTGTGCAAATTAAACAAAAACCTACAGTTTTTATCTTAATGCGAGTATTATGTGCACTACAGCATCCCTCAGAACAACTGTGTAAAGGAATAGAAACGTGGCACTGTAATGCTAATGGTTACAGGACAGATTTTCAGCATAGTCCATCATCCGCAGCTGGAACTAGATTTTAAAACAGCAGAGATTCTATTTGTGCTCAAATACCGTTTGTCAAAACACATCCAGATTCCCAGAGGACTTCAGCATTTTGGGTGCTAAGCCTGTGTAGAAATTCAACTGTCAACGTCACAGTAGGAACAGATGGACAGCAAGCACTTTAGTAAATTCAGCTTATACCTTGGTGGATGGAAGACTTTGACATTTTTACCCTAATTATGGGTACTGCGTACCTAAATATTTGACCAGAGAGCTTTTGATAAACCTTGCCTTAAAATATTTCCTGTTCAGGAGTGATTGGCCAATACAGATTTCAATTTAAATTTTAATTAAGGCTTATTTGTTATGTACAGTTTTAGCTTGCAACACTTTTTATTTAAAAAAAAAAAAGAAAAGATGTTATCTTTATAGAATTGACTTATTTGGAAACTTAACATAAGCTTTCAAGCCCACAGAAAATATGGCGATATGTTTCTGTTTAAGATATGTTTTAAAAAGTAATTAACTGTAAAATGTTTTTGCAATACTACTTTAGAAATAATTTTGGATGTTTTAGATAAGAACCCCTTAATCCCTGACCCTAAAATCTAGATATACAAAAACTTACAGAAATACAGTTTCAGTGCTACTCAGTTTTTTAGCCATGCAGTTCCCACATGACCTGATTATCACTTTGAAAATATCTGTGTTCAATAGTGGCAGGAAAAAAACTGTGTTGATGCTAATGTATGGAATAGCCCCAGTCTTGCATATAAATGGACGCAGAGTGTCTGTTGACTTAACAGACATTTGGATAGGGTAGGTATTTGGAACATTATAATTTTACCTGTGAATGACTGTTGGGGTAGTTTCACTGATCATAATACCTCAAAAATTCAGTTTTTAAGAAGTGCCTGTCCACTCAGTCCTGAGTTTATCGAGATAATGAATGAATTTCTCCCAATGCAGTGCTGTTCTGTGTGCTTTATGATGATTGCATGGCTCTAATTAAATCCACACAAGGGTTGTGCTTTATGCTGTTATTACATGGAAGAATGTTAAAATTTATTTAGCAGGCTTTAGAAACAGTTACTCTGGAGAGGTGGTGTGACCAGGAGTTACTTGCTTCTGAAGAAAAGGAACATGAATCCAATTCTTCTCCAAAGCAGTTCTGGACTGATTAAAAAATAATCCCTATGTTTCACATATCCTAGGTGCAGAGTGAGACTTCCAGGAAATCAGAATAAGATTCACAAAGAGGAAAGAAAATTAGGCTAAAACCAAACATAAAAACCAACCAAAACATGTTGTGTTGGAGGTTACAGGCAAGTGGTGTGAAAAGTTGAGAGGGTCTCTTGCAATCTGAACTCAAAACTTTCACTGTTCTGACAGCTGTTAATGCTTCAAATGCCTCTCATGGTGTATTTGTATATAACGCTCACTGCTGAAAGTGGTGGTCCATCGCTATGGGCAGATAGAAAAATCAAGGTAAAGGAACAGAGCTATTGTCATACATGAGAGTTATTTTGTAGGACACCAGCTGAGCTGGGAGGGAGAGGAGGGAATGAGCGGACACACTCTGGGTCAAACCCTCATTGCTGATCCTAATGTGAAACTATCTGGTCGGGTATCTGGAGTAGTTGGGTGACTTGCCACTGGCAGCTTATTTCTGTTCCCTCTGGCATTTTCCTTGTGAGAGGAAGAGAGTGCATGGGGATAGCAGAATGAAGAATGAGAAGATGCTTGAGGAGAGTAGAGAAACCCTCACAGTTTCTCATCAATCACACTTTCAAATGGATTTGAACATGGATTTGATATAGTGACTTAAAATTTAGGTATCCATCTTACCTGTGGTGATTGCCACTTGCTGTGTCTAATGTTGATCAACTAGTTTGCAAAAGAGAAAATGGAAGGCAGAACTGAAAGAGAATGAAAGAAATGTGTGGTGAGAGCTGGAGAGAAATGAATGGAAGAAAGAAGTATGGAAAAATGGAGGGAAGCTGGAGAGAAAAATGTTCAGAGAGAAGGAAAAGTAAAATGGAGAAACAGAAATGAAAAAGAGAAACATAACAGCAAAAATTAGATTTAAATTACTTTAAAGGCATCGCTATATCTTCCTCTTGAAAGCATGGACAACTCTTGGTTAGTATACAAGGTACATATAACTCAGTAGAGATTTTCTAGAAGAGAACATGTAACTGCTAAGGTTGTAGGAGATAAAAATGGAGAAAGGTCACCCTCAATAACACAGTAACCAAGAGTGTCCCTAGTTAAGCAAAGGTAGAAGTGAGCACTGGTTGACATGTGCCTCTCCAGGAACAAGGGGAAATGTTAGGATATGCTAGCTTTAGCCTTAGGAGGTTCAGCTCAGGGTTTGATCCAAAGCTCATTCTAATGGGTGAAAAGATTCTCCACTCATGCTGAAGGCCTATCAGGAAAACAATCTCTCCCTTTCTCTTCCTTAATTCTCCCTAGCAGTCATCCAAAAGTCTCTATTAGAATTGACTTTTCCTGACTTTTTAATTTTTCTCTCAAAAGATATTAGATATATTCTGCACGTTGTGGCTGACGTGGAGGCCCCTCTGCTTTGTGCCATGCATTGATGAACTAGGTATATGTGAATCCGCAAGACTAAAAGCATGAGGGCAAAAATACAAGGAAATAATCCTGTTTTATCTGTAGTTCCATAGTTAGTATGTGAGAGTCTAAGCTCCTAAAGAAAAGAAAAAAAGCTTCATTTTTACTTAAAGAGAAAAATGAGATATTCTCCTGTAGTTAAAATGATTATAGCTGAGTGTTGAAGAAAAACACCAAACACTTTGAGACTTGATAATATGCGAATCAGCAACACTGGGAGAAGTGTCTGCAAGATGATTTGAGTTTCAAGGACATAAATGTACTTCATTGCTCAGATTTAGTCACCCTTGGTCATTCAGGATGTAAGTGGGAACTGATCTCATTTAGGAAATCATTGAGAGCAGATGAGTCTGAGGACTTGATTTTATCTTATCTCGACACAACACAGTTAATAAAGGAAGGCAATTATTATGTTTTCTGGGATGTACCCTCATCTGAGGCATTGTTAATAAACATTAAAGGGCTAGTTCTTCAAAGATGCTTAAGCACCTAGCTCCCATTGATTTCAATACCATGAGGCATCTAAGTACCTTTAAAAATCTGACCTTAAGTGTCATCAGAAAAAAGTGAAGTGAAAGATAAGCAGGTTCTAAAAAAATAACAAGGGACTGCAGGCATACGATTCCGGTGTGCTCCTGGTTAATACATTTTATATGTATGGGATGTCTGCACATTATAAACCAAACAAAGGTACAAACATGATACCCACCTATACTGCATAAAGCATCAAATTGCTATCACTTCTCTGGTTGTCTCTCAGACATGTTTTACAAAACATGCTGTAGGGATCAAGATGAAAAGCAAGAAAACAACAAACCCAACAATATCCCTCTGCTCCCTTCAGCCTCTCTGACATAGACCCCCCTCCCAGCACCAGGCTTGCCCCTCCTTTTCCCTTCCCCAAGGTACTTTGTGAGCTGGAGGGTTTATTCACCTGACTCTGTGTGACAAGTAAACAGTTGGTCACAGCCCTAATTACAGATGCTTTTGTTACTCAAACATATTCTTCCAGTTAGAGGAAAATACCTCACTGATTAGCTGTATCGGGGAGGTACTGTACATATGGCATAGTCCTAATGTGATAGATAGATAGACAGGCAGTGGCATACAAATGTTAACTTTTTTTTTTCCTTTTTGAGGAAAAATCCTGAACTAGAAAACATCATGTTGGTTTGTCACTATCTTGTCAAGTTTGTTGCACTTTAATACAAAACAGAAAGTGAGAGGGAAGGAGGTTGCCTTGCTGTTTGTTTCTTTCACAGTTAAGCCAAGTGTGCTGCTTACCTACTTCTTGATAAATATTGCTCAGTTACTTCTTTTTGGTATAAAATCGATGAAAACAAACCCTTCACAGATAACAATAATTCCCAAAGAAGAGATTTTTGAATTTAAAGGCTAAACTAAAATTTTAAATGATTTTCCTAGATTTCCGACCTAGATTCCCTGTCTTGCTCTCAGTGCATTTGTCCTTTTAAAGGAACCAATATGTTTGTATAACTGATGTGAAACAAGCTTGACTCCAAAAAGATTTAACTTAATATCTGGCTAAGCATTCAGAGGGTAGTCCATCTGTAGAATGTACATTAAGGACCCTGGCTGGAGCGCAGCTAGTCATGTATGATATCAGGCACACAAATGTGACGTGATGCCCATATACTCTTGAGCATAATTCAAAGTGCCATGAAGCTCTATGGGTAGAGGAGCTATAAACACAGTTGTCACAAATGAGAAAGACTACAGGGTTATATTCAGACTGAAGAATGAAGAAGCATTAGAACCAGCCATCACATCTTAATGAAATTGTTAATTAGGAAATTATGGAATTCATAGCTAAGATAATATCTGTCCAGCAACCTTGCAGCATGCTTTTAATTAACTATTTCTTCACCAAAATCCAAGGCAGACTTTCGTAAATATACAGACAAAATAAAAATAACATTGCTTTTTTTCACAGTGGATTTTTAAATCTTTTTTTCCTTTCTAAACAGACCAGTACAGAATGTGATTATCTGCTGCTTATAGGAATAAATACACATTTAATCTACATAATCATCAGTCTGTCTTTATGTAAAAATGATTAGTAAATAGGGTTTTTAAGCAACTGTTTAGATTAGGCATTGGCATCATAGATTAACTTATTTCTAAAACACTTGATTTTATCACTCTGCCTAATGATTTGTCTCATGATTTATTGGCTAATATGATGAATCATGTTAGATTTATTATTTATCCTATAAATAGTGCAACAAATCATTAAGCAGTGATAAAACCCAGCAGTTTCACAAGAAAGTCTACCTATGTTTTCTTCATGTACACTATGCTTGTGTTGTATGGTAATTTGATGGTTCTGTTTTCAGTTTTATGGTATCAGGTGAATAGGCATCTCTATTTACATTAAGTGGTTTTACAAAATAATAGTGAAGTCATAATCTTATACTCTAGCTATATTTATTTTATACAAAAGAATTAAGCCTAATGTCTGATGCATGGTAAATCTGTGAATTTATTCAGAATAATAAATGTAGTATTCTTTCTTAGAAACACCTTAAATATAATGGCAGTATTTCAAATTTTAGCATGTCAGCTATTTTTTTTTTTTTTTTGCTATGGTTTCTTGCTGCAGTTCACAAAAATGTTGTTTCTATCCTAGTAATTTTAGAGATCTGAGCCCATCTCATTTAGTAGCTTAGCTGAAAGGCTAGTGTGGGATATTGGTGAACTGAATATATGAAATTTGCCATTCAGATAATGGGAGTGGTCATTTTTTTTTCTTGAGACATAATGGCTTCTCTTCTTGCAGACATGGCTGAGGCTGCCTGTATACATTAGGGATGAAAGGACAGAAAATAGAAGTAATATTCTTGAAAATTCCCCGAGGTCATCAGTGGGTTAGGATAGACGCAGTCATGATGATATTATATTCTGCAGTAGTAGATTTGCAGTATTGCAAATTGAATTATTTGGACTGTAATGGTCAACCTTTATTGCTAACTGGGCCGTTTACCTTCTTCTGATCTCAAGGTATTGCCACACCCTGTTGTCCCTCACCTGTTGCAGAAAAACCTATTGTGCATCCATTAGATCCGTTATTTCATACAAAGTACCCCCAGCAATACCTGTTAATGTAGGGCATGCTCAGGACAGCTGATCAGCACTTTCAAAATCTAGTATATTCTGAAAACACCAATCTTTCATGGTACACCCTTAGATACAAAGTACTGAGCTGGTGAAGGACAGCTGTGTTATACCCATACCAGAGCAGCAGATTTGCACAGCACGTGTGGCACACGTAATATTTGTGCACAGTCCATTAGTTCTGCCCAAGCAGGCAACAGAGTAAGGTGGCAGAGAAAAACAGCACCTTAGACCAGAGTGCTGCTCCTGGTTGTCCCTGATGCTCCTAGTGCCCTGGATACTGAGGGTCAATGGGAATGAGACAAAGGCAAATGCCGTCTCCTACCTGGACAGCCGCACGGTGCCTGAGGCTGTAGTTGGGCACTTTTGTGACACGTTTTCATTATTTGGTGCATCACAAGAGCTTGGTTTGAGAGGAGACAAAATAGGTTGAGCAAGAAGTTTAAACAAATTATCAAAGAGGAAACCTCTGTCAAGTTCTTAACAAGTCTAGCTCTCCTTTGGCCACCATAATGTCAGCAGTGTTGGTTACTTGATTCACTTGTTTTGCACAACAGTAAATTATAAGTTTAGTTATTGATTACTTGTACCTTTGGCATAAGTACTATGCAGCCTGGGTACTTGGACTTGCTTCCTATGTCAGGTGCTCGTTCTGCTGCTTGTTCCGGTTTTTAAAAGACCCTGGACACAAATTGGCAGAATCTGTGCAGTAAGACTCTGAAAATAATCTCCAGTGATCCAGAAAGCTTCATAGCAAGCAGAAGAAGTCCTGCTCTTTGTCATTATGATTGTGGAGATGTGGGAAGCAGCTATCCATGTATGGCATGGCCTAACCAAGTCAGTGTGCCTTGTTTGTTAACTAACTGAGCATGTCCCTTCAGTGCTCTGCTAATAATTCTTCCTCAAATGTTTTTAGAGGGAAACTGCCACAGTGCATAAGATGCACTGTGAAGAGTAAGTTGTTCTTTCTGTGGTTTGGATGCCTATTTCATTTGTAGAAGTGCAGTGAGCACAGCTCAACAGTTTACCAGTCTTGGGCAACTATAAAATTCTAAAAATGTGTCAAAATATTACATGAGTTCTTTCTGTATTACTCTGATCTAGCTGTCTCTGGCCTCTTTGTAACTTACTGGTAATGTACTTTATGGAAGGGAGAAGAAGGAACAACAAATGTGAGACTTTGAAAGGTGGAAAGAAATAAAGCTTCCAGGGCTACTATTAAGGTAAAAATGAGAATGTTTGTGGGTCAAAGTCTGGGAAAATGAAGTTAATTCAAAGATAGGCAGTAAATTAGATGGCTATTTAAGATTGTGATTTTACTGTGTCTGATTATTAATTCCAGGAAGACAGTTCTAATGACAGAAGCCAGCAAAGAAAATGCATTACTCCATACGTGTATGAGTATAGAGAATTTGTCCTTTGCTGTAGCACTCTTCCTTGGATGAATGCACCCTATTTTGCATTAGCAGAGGAAGTAAAGCTGTGAGTATTTTAAGTCACCGGGCACTACCACTGGTGCTACTACTAATTTTCCTCCAGACAAGCATTTTAGTCCTCAGTGTGCTTCCAGAGAAATATTCTTGTTTTCCTTAGAGGAATCTTTTGGGAAAGTTTCCTAGAATTGCTCTAGATCTGGAGGTAGAACTATGGAAGAGGAGAAAAACAGAATGAAAATGCTGCATTAAAGGAAAGGGGCTTTAAAGGGATAAAAGTTATCGTTTAACACAGAAGGAGGAAGTGGTTTAAACAGATACAAACACCCTACTTCATAAATGTTGACATAGGCTTCTCTCAAACCAGGGTAAAGGTTATTGCATTGAAGGTTTAAAACCTAGGAAATTCATGTTCGTAGAATGGGTGCATAAATCTGAGATATTTTTAATCTCACTATGTAAATAAATCTCTTCAGTGAAATAAAATTGTATTGCTTTGAATAAGTTGCTATAAACCCTTTTAATTTTATTTTGATTGATAGTCATATCCCTTGCATTAGAACCTTTTGAAAAAAAATTAAGGTAAGTAATTACTCCCTCTGAGTGATGCAAAGTTTTCAAACTTGCAAGGATGTGTAACTCTTGTATAAAATATAACTTGCAAATATTTTTATATTATAATTACATTTTGCCTTTATCTTTCATAGCATTTGTTCATCTTTCATGCCGTACTTTCAAACTCTGCGATGTATCTGATTGATGCAGTAAGTGCAGTTAATTTTAATTCTGATTTTTGGGGCTGGATTTGTCAATCAATACTGTTCACTGGAGTGATTCAGTAACTATCTCTAATTTCTTAGTCTTTTTTTTCTCTTTTACTTAATAATTTAGAAGTGAAATTTCTCTAAAAGCTACCTGTCAATTTGAAGTTTGCTGTTCATAAATTGAAGGATGCATTCCTATTTGCATCCCACATGAACACAGCCCTAGTCTGGCAATAGTGGTTGTTAGTAAACTGCCATTATTAAGTCTTTGTTCTTACTCCCATTCAATAGGCAGCCAAGATATCCGAAAACAGTACAAGCTGCATGTTCAAGAAATAAAAGCACACACAAGGAGCATGAGTATCCAGTAGTACACGCTACAAACCAGACAGATCAGCTTAATTCTGTGGAGAGGACCAGATTATATAAACACATTATATATGCTAGATATCAGTGTAGAACATTGTTCTCCCTTATTCACAGGAGATTCTGCTAGCATCAATAAGAGGTTTACAGAAAGACATAAAGCGTCATCATCAAGTAGTAACTAATGTTTTTGTTAGCACCATTATTATTTCATATACAGCATTACCTGACGGGAAAAACCCATTAACTTTAAAACCACAATTGTGTGCTCTGTATTTTTCCTTGTTTGTTGTCCTTTCAACTTCCTTATCAGCTTTTAACATCAATCAACAAATTCATCCTTTTCCAGATGAATAATGATCCCCCACTGACTGACACAACTGTCTGGAGAACAAGAAGTGTAGCAAAACTGATCTCGTGGCACCTCTGTTGTCTAGTGCATAGATCATGGAAATTCAGGGGAAATATCTAAAATAGGTAAATTAAAATGATACCACAATTGACCTAAATTTTCCTAGTTATTTTGCTTGTATGTAGCCCTATCAATTATGTCATAGTACAGGAACTCAAGATTTCTAATATCCACCTACTATGTACAGAGGCCCCTCCAGACCCCAGCCTCCTCCAGCTGCATTTGCAGCAGCTCTGTATCTTACCCCTGTAATTCAGAAAGATGATCCATTTTTTTCTGTACAGACAAAATTGTGGACTTGCCATCTTAGTGAAGATAATGAGAACTGACTGGCCTATATTGGACTTGTATTCTTAGTGCTTTTTTGGCAACGTCGTTCCCATCCCTCAGAAACAGCCCACATTCCAATCCTTGTTACTCAACATCAGCGGCGGGGTAGATGTGTCCCAAACGCAGCGGCTTCCCAAGCATCTACAGTGATGCGATGATGAGCACTGCTGATAATGTCAGCTGTCTGGAAACCATCTCTCCCCAACAGTTCCCCTGCCCTGATCCCATAGTAGGTGGCTGAATGCATCCCTGTTTCTTCTGGCCGATGGGAGCTTTTGCTTGCATGTGAACCCTGCTCCTTGGCTAAAAGCATTCCTTGAAAATAAAACAAGCCTGTTTTCCTCCATCAGGCTGGAAAATACCATTGCAAAATGGCATCTCTGAGGTTCCTGCAGCATGCTTTTCCAGTAGCTTGCTAAAGTCCTCGTTTGTACACAGTAGCCTTCTGTTGGCCATTGGCATGACAGCCACAGCTATACTTCTCCGTCTTCTAAAAACTTTCCAAATGCAGCTCCCTCCCTGACTCAGGTTCTAGTGAAGTTTTTTGTTGTCTATAGAGACAAGCTTGAAACACTGTTCTCTGAAGATTTATTTAGACTGTAAAACGACGTTTTCACTCTCTGGCTGGTCACCAGAGGACTTGCAGTAGAGGATGCAGCCCGCCTAGTCCCACCATTCCACCACGTGATATCCAGAGGGGTACTTTTATTGTGTTTGCACTTGGTCTGAGCTCTCTCTCTTGCCCCCCCTCCCTCGATGAAAGTAGAAATAGTTATTTAGTAAATATCCAGGTGGGTTCTAGCTTTCAGGATGACATGCACTTAATGTGGCTTATGTTATATTATTCTTGCTTAACTTTGAGCTTTTGATTTAGCATTCTAGTTTAGCAGTGGTATTCCACAGGGGATATTGTTGGTTTCCAAATCTTTTGTCAGAGTAATTGAGCATAACATCTTTGCAGGTTTGTGTTTCAAAAGATGCATTATCTTTTCTTGTCCATTTGTTCTATCTATGGTATTCAAAACTTTTAGCTTTACAGATCCTTTGAAAGAATTTGAGTTTTAGGGCTGATAATTTATGTTTCTGCTGAATTTGCAACTCTGCATGTGATGATTAATAGACTTCTCTCCATAAATAAGAAAAGATCATATCTGTGATTTGGTAACAAAACAGAAGAATTTCATTAAATTCTATATTTTGCAAGACTTTTATCCTTTTAATTCTTTATAAATTAAACATCATCCATGTCTGGCTGGCTGAAGAATGAATGTCACATATAAGATATCTCCCTTAAATATTTTCTTGAAAGTAATCTATATGATTTACAACATATTGCAATTAACACTGACCTTTTGTCTGCTTCAAAAGAATGTGAGAAGCAGTTTTTCTGACATCAAAGAGATTTTCTAAATTTCCAAAAATATTCCTGATGAAAGTTGTTCTGACTGGAAAAAATATGTCACTTTCATTTAAAAGTTACAGCACACTTGATAGATTGTCTGCCTCTTTCCTAACCTTAGTTCATGCACAAAAGTGGATTTAAAAAGACACTTGCAAATAATAATCTTTTAGAAAATGCACATCCTCAGAAGTAAAATCTAAGAATCCTGTATTTATCTTTGAAGATCAACTGACAGTTTATTCAAGATCTAGAGGATGCTATTCATCTCTCCCATTTCTTTACAGCAACTTAATTGCCAACCTACAGCTGCAGGTGAGATTTCAACAAATTTAGTCCCCCTTTTCATTCAAAATTTAAAAAAATAATAAAGTTAAGTTTTCAGAAATCTCTATATTTAACTTTATTTTACAGATTATTTATGTCAATATATTTTAGATCTATGGACAGTTTGCCAAATATTTGCCAATATACAGCTCTCAATATTCATTATTCACTCTGAACATGGAATGATATTGTATTGCTCCTTACTGATCCCTAGATGACTCTCTCAAGTTTTCAACAGTTACCTATGAAAACCTTTGTGGAAAACAGATAAAGGGTCTGTGAATAGGATCAAATTGTTTAACATAGTAAGATGTAGGGTCCTGCTCCTCTCTATTTGCTTACTCTTTGCTCTTCACTGCTTTGCTCCCCTTCTAAGGGTTGGGAAGGCTGCTCTGGCCAGTGTCCTGCCAATGTGTGACAAGTTCAAGCGGTGTCCCTCTGGGCACTTGGCTGGAGCAGGCTCTCTAACTGCCCTGACTTTGATGGCAAAGTATTAACTGTTCAGTTGAGGGAGGGGATGAGAGATCAGAGCACGAGTTAGGCCAGCTGCCAGCCACACTAAAATTACTTCTGTAACCACTCCAATATGTGTACCAGAATTTAGAGACTCCGATATATTCAGACAGAACAGTTTTACACAAAGGGTAGTTGAAATACGGTCTGGAACAAACTGCCGAAGTCAGCAGTAGAAGCAAATAGTGTAAATCAGTTCAAGGAGGAGTTTTTGAAGAAGGCAGGGAGAAGAGCATAAGAGCTACTAGCTAGAAGTTCAAGTTTCAGATGATGAAACACAGATTGATTTGTATTTCCTGAGGTTATGAGGGCAGGTCTTCATGGACCATATCATACTCTTTGGGCTGTTAAATGTTCATATGTACTTTTGTGCTGTGTTTCATTCGCTTTCAGTTTGGAGTGATGCTTTTTTTTTTTTTCTCCACTCTCTTGCTTGTGCAGTCTCTTTAGGTAATTTCTTGCAGAGTGGAATGCATACTGCAGAAACCCTGTTTCCTAGTGTCTCAGTGAACTTCGCCGAAGTCATCATAATAATTTAGTTACAGTGCTGTAATCAAGTACGCTTTTCAGCTTCTAGGCATATAAATTTGCGTGCATTGTGTTGTTTCCTGGAAGGACCTCTAGACCATGATAGTATATTTATGTCTACACTGTAAAGGTAAAGAAATCTCAGTGGTGAAATCAAACATGGAAGTGTTTAATCTGTTTCAAGGTGCCACTAATCTCAGCACTGTCCTACTGATGTGATGAAAGGTGTACATCACAGGAGGGGACAGAACAGAAACCTGGAGGGAAACAAATCCACTTTACTACTTTTCAGTGATGAACCTGTATTTTGTCCTCGTGGCCAATGGCATGTTCTCATCAAGAAGAGAAATCCTGCCTTGAAGCATTTTGATATATTTTTTTTTTCATTTCAGTAGGTCCATAAATGTAATTGTGCATGTAACAGGGTCCCTTTGCTTTCTCCCACATTTTCAACACAATTATACTGCTCTCATGCTGGAGTCCTGAGCTAACTGTCCTGAACCTACAAGAATCCTTCTTTTAAAAGGCTTAGGAGAGCAGTGATGGGCCTGATCCTGTTGTGCTCCTCAAACTTCATGTTATGTGAGCATAAGTTGATATTTTTTTCACAAGTTGTGGTATCAGACTTTGCCTTGAATTTTACCTAGACTTTTTTTCTGAAAAATAGATGAGCATCTTAGATGACATAGATTGCCGTTACTAATATTACATGAGGAAAGTGGTTTGTTTTTTATTTCAATCTTTAGTTTGTAAGTCCTAGATTGTGCTAGGTGACTTGTTTATGTAGTGTTTTCAGCAGAAATTTTTCAAATATGCAACTTTCCCCTTGTTTTTAAATTATCTTTTATTGCAGCTCTGATAAGCAAAACACAAATGCCTTTTGGTATTTTGATGCAAGTAAGAACCCAAAATACAGATTCTTACCAAGATCCCCCATGCCTTGGTTTTTTTGCTTAAAGTAATATTTATTTTCACTGAGATTTCTGTGACTATTCCTGTACCTTCTGCCTCAGCATAACATTAAAAAATGCTCTCTGTTCCTTCATTACTGTACCTATTGCTGTGGTAAAAGAGCATAAAATACCTCTTAATGCTTCCCACTTTCTTTCTGCACTCACAGCCCTGTTGGAAATCAGAAGTGCTGTTCTATAACAAAGAAAAATAATAAGGAAATTAAGTGAACTTTGTAAAAGACCAGAAAGGTTTGGTTCTTGCTTCACAGAAAATCATAACCTGTGCCAGCACAATCTCTGTTCCCTTCTTCTCAGCCGTAGATGTGCTGATATTGTGTTTAAAGCCCAACAGAGCAGCAGCAACAAGACAGAGCTGGCCTTACAGAAACATAGCAGCCAGATGATTGGATCCCATTTCCCACAGGTTTCTAAGTCTGCAACTGAAAATGTCTTGTAACTCTATTAGGAAAGACCTTTGGTGATCAATAGAAGCAACAAGGCCACACAAGTACGTCTCAGAGCACAATGAAAATTGCACATCCTGTGGTGCTCAGGGGACTTAATATTTTTCAGTGATTTTCTCACCCCATCCTTTGCCCTTGTTTATGGAGCAGTTCTGTCTCATGCAGCTTTACTGTGAAATGTAACTGGACTTGTTCATTAGCATAGTTTACTCAAAAAATCAGTTCTATACATTTCCTAAGGTTTTAGATTATATAGATTGATTTTTTAAAAAAAAGACTTTAGTTTTGTGAAGATTGGTTTCTGTTTTGCATTCTGCAACTTTGAAGAAAGGATGTCTGCATTGGTGAGACAACGGGGCAGCAGTCCCTTACAAATCTCTCTTGTTTGAGACAAGAGGCCCAAGGTCAGGAGCAGGGTTCTGGTTTTGCTGGAGCTGACTGGTGGTGGACCCATGTATTCAATGTAGTGAATCAGGGCCACAGGCTGACAGATCACTCTCCCCTATGTTCTGAGCTGGGTGGATCTGAGATGGCATTGAAAATTACATTGCTATTATCTGCAGACATCTGACCAGAGCATCATTTTTATGGCTTCAGTTAATATGGTCTCCGTTTCTCTCTGATGTGAGAGAGAAAACTGGATCCTCATTATGGGCAGAAGAAGGGAAAGTGATCCATGCTATTAATTAACGTCTTTTGTACAGCTTTTTATTTTCTGTAGAGTTAATTTCCCAGTTATCCCAAGGCTAGACCCTATAACTAAATGGGATAGAAATTCCAATATGAGGTCATGAGAAAGGTAACTGGCATTCTCCACCTCTGAATCCTTCTATGAAATTCATATGATGGAGTCCCAAGAATGAGGTTAATAAACCCTCTGAGGAGTTCTGGAAGGCTGAAGAGACTGTTTTGCTAGACAGATGATCACTGAAGGCATGGTGAACAGTAGCACAGTAGTAATTACTGTGGGATTCCCAGGTAAATTCATAAAGTTCTATCCCACTGAAAACATGTCTTTCAAATACAATTTTTCTTCTCTGCATGATTGGGGCAATTAGTAATGGGGATGCAAAGATTCAATTAGATTAAGAAAACTGTTTAAAAATTTGAACCTAAAACTTTGGTTAATTATGGATCAGAAAAATAGCTGTGATGATCTTTTGAAACTGCTTTTCTTCTTTTTGGGGGGGGATTATAAACCATTTGTGAATAGCCAGCAACAAAGGATTGGATCCCGCAGATCTAAGCTCTGAAGCAGTCTCATGGAAATTAGTTTTGTTTAGATGGATTTTTTTCTCAGCAACTTACAGAACTGAGTCTTATTTTAGTAACAACTAAGAGACTGCTTGTTCTATTACATAATTATTTATAGTTTGCTGTTATGCACCCCCTACAATATATTGTTTAAAACTTTTTTTCTTTTTTAATGTGAGAAAAACAAAACACTTGCTTTGAGGTGTACAGGGAGTCTTTTACAGACAGTGTATTTAGCTCAGAGCACATGAAAAAAATGACTATTTGACTAGGTTAGCTTTGGGTACCCTCAGGCTCTTTGAGATTAGTTTTAGATTCATATGCTGTGGTCACTCATTGACCAAGCTGTTTCAACCCTTATACATATCCAGCGAAGGATCATTTCCCTCAGGCATGGTTTTCTTTCAATCATATTTAGCAAAACCATTAAACACACTTGGGGCTTGCACTGGGGAGAGAAACAACTTCATATGTACACAATTCAAAACAATTTTCTTCAAAAAGAAGAAAAAACTTGGTTAAGTGTTAAGCCTCAGTTTGTCAAGACTTCAGTTTGGTGCACCCTAAAGGAGTTCTGTATAACTTCCCCTGCAATTAAATTACTTTTGCATTATTTCTAGTCCATTTTTGCCAATATTTTTAAAGTTGATGCAAAGATACTTTTTTCCTAAGCAAACAGGAAAATAAAACATTTCTTATTTTTATTTTTAAGAGTGTTTGACAGTTGATACAGTAGTGGGATGGGAAAGAAATGATACATTAGATTACTTTTTATCTTTTTAATAGCCTTTACTTTAGCAGCTAAATTTTGTTTTTCAACAAAACCTCAAGCCATAAGGTTTTCAGCTTTGATGGTTTTTAAAGAGAGTTCTTAACACACACACAGACACACACACACACACACACACACACCCCCCACAGATGAGCATCCACAATAGTGGATGAAGTCTGTGTAGAGAAAAGGTGCAAAGCAGAGTGGTTGGATGCCTCTGACTATGACATTTAGCTGTGCCAGGTTTCTGATCCCCACTCAGCTTCCTTCATGTGCAAAGTCATATTGGCTCCAGTTCAGTGAAATTCAACACAGAAAAAGTAAGTGTTCACACATGAAGACTATTTGTAGGACTTGTTACTGGACCCTAAATTTGGAACTGGGAAGTGTTCCCAGATGGCCTATAAAGTGAGTATTTTTGGTTCTTAACTGAGAAAGATTCATATTAAATTCAACGAGTTCTCTTTGTTAAACATATCTTGGCCCATGGTTTATAGAAAATACTCTTCACTTGAACAGCTTTGAATAGAGTAGAAATATATGTGTGAAGGTGGTGTTTGGGAGTTTTTTGTGCTGTCTGTGGGTATATTTTCCTATGCATGGAGTTATTGTTTGTGGGACAACGTCAGGAATCCTTTTTCCTCATATGGTTATCTACTTTGGGTGGGCATCTAAGAAAGAATTGTCTCTTAGATCATCTGTGAAATAAATGATGCTCTCCTTTCAAGATCTATCTTAATTCCAATGCTGTGTCTGACAGGTTTCACTTAGGAGTTCAGAATCATCACTGTGCTTTGACTAAAAGCAGAAATCTCTGGTGGCACTCCCTCTGCTTACTCGGCTGGCTTTTACCTGAACGTTCTTGGATCTCTTGACTCATGGACTCATGAAGGCATATGTACATATTCAACTTCCCACCCCCCCCACCCTACACCCCCTTTCTTTCTCTGTATGGAGATCACTTGAACGGCTTAAATCTTTTGATTTAATTTTCTTTTTAATTTCTGATAGCAGTAGAATTCCTTAGGTTTATATTAAAGATACCATGATATCTTACATCTATAAGCTCTTCTGTAGTCAGATTTGGAAATTTTACAGGAGTCTTTCTTCAGATAATATCAATGACATTAATGTAGAATTGTTTTCCTGTAATCATACATCTTTGACTACTGCAGGTATTTATGGTCTTGTGCATTGGGTTGTAAACATGAGGATAAGACAGACTTTCTTCTTTGAGGTGGGATCAAAATCAATAGACAACTGAGCAGTTATGTTATTCTACAGTTTTTTTCCTTTTGTCTTGATGTTCATCATAACTACTAAAATTCAGAATGAAAGTTAAATTGTGGACCTAGTTTTTGCTAAGACATATTTAAAATGCCCTTAACCCTTGACACTCCATTAAATTGATTGGAATTTTAATTTGCTCTTTTCTGTCTCCCTGACAACTTTGAATGGAGGAGTCTTTCTTGAGAAGCTCTTGAAATAGCCTTACACCTGTACAACTCCAGGAATAATGCTAGTTTTCTGATTAAGCTGCTATTTCTGATTATGCCTCCTATCTTATTAAATTAGCATTTGGTTTTAAAACATCAGACTGCTCTTTTTTAACTTCTTACCTTGCTTCATGTAATGTCATTCTGAACCAAACAGAGACTGAACCAAGTTTTGGGAAGTGCTCATTAATTTTTTGATGTTTACCTTTCTCAAAATGTCAGGGTAACCAAGTTGCTCCCTTGTCAAGGCTTGTTGAGCCATTGCCTAAGATCACGGTCTGTCTGTTAATATAACTAACTATAGTGCAGTTTTAAGGCCTCTAATTTTAGTCTTCTATTATTCCTGTTTTCAATTGTGCATCTTGTCATCTTCAGCTATTAGAAATTCTAAATTTAAGCACTAAAAGTGCTAAACTATCTCTTCTAGTAGTAGTTCATTAACACTTTGTGATTTAGTATTTCATTGTATGTAAAAGTCATGAGACGTTATAGTATGAAAAGTATTGTACAAGTTTTATTGTATTGTTTAGGTTTGACTGTTAGGTAGCAGCAGCTCTTACTTCCTGTTGATTTTCCAGCAGTGAAAATTAGAGATATTTTTCTTATAGGTAAAATACTTAGTGGTTTAGGTGAAAAAGAATACAGGTTACGTGTGTCCAGTCATGCACAATATCAGACTTTTTAAATCCATATTTTCAGTTTCTAGCACTTAGAAAAACAGATTATTCATAATTTAATCATTTTAACTATAAATTAGAATATTTGGATTTCTTTTCTGGAATTTCCATAGTACACATGGTAGGCTACAGCAAGTATATAATGTCCAAAAAGCCATCATATTTTCTGAAAATATTAAATGTTTTGGAGACTTTAAGAAGAAAACTCAAAGCAAAGGTAATGGCCTAAATGCTCCCTACATGTGCACCTGAAATAAGTAACTTAAAATGTCTTAAGGTTTGCATTTTTTAAGGTGCCAAAGCTTAGTTCTGTTTAGTGATGTGAACACTCAGTGACAGCACCTTTGCCTTCACACTGTGGTGCTGATTTTTTTGTCTTCCAAAGGCAGAGCCTGATGTCCTTTTTATTTTTTTTTTTATTTTTTTTTTCAGGTACAATATCACAGGATTTAAATTGCTGACAGAAACTTCTTGATGATCCTTGTGCTTCTGGTTTGTAAACTGGCAAAATTTCTTCACTGTTTAATCATAAAAAGCTTTTTTGTGTAGATCAGTACTCAAATATGAATGGGTTTGTCATCTCCTCCAGCACCACCTGTAGTCAACGGTGAGAGCAGCTCCTGCAGAGAGTAACTCCGAGCATTTACATTCAGTTCCTGTTCTGAGTAATTTGGAAGAGGATCCCTCTCTCCAGTCACTCTAGTCTAGAAACCAACTGACCAAGGTGCCCAAAGTTGAGCCGTATGAATATTTTGTTTGTTTCATGACAGCTGACTTCAAAACTGTTGTTTAGTGAATTTCCTGAAGAAAAAATGTTGACCCAAATTTTGTTTAAGACTTAACATGGAGCTATTTTGTGGATGTTTGAGTTAAACAGAGTTCAGGCAGAATTTTTTCCCCATGTGTCTGTGTGAAACAGGAATCTGAATTCAGCCACATCTACTTCCCAACAGTTTGAGCTTCTACAAATTAGCACAAGGAGTAATCCCATGTTATGGGGTAGATTTTTAATGTTCCCTGCAATTAAAGTAGTTCTGCATTACATTCAAGCAAAAACTGTGTTTTGGCAGTGTGGTGAAGCATTAGAGAATTCTCTTCAAATTAGTTACAGAAGTTGAATGACAGGACAAATTAAAAAGAGGTGGGGAGGGGTGAAGTATTTTATTTTAAAAATACTTCATAAAGACAAACATGCAGTAAATTAGCAAGTGTGCTTTCACATTTATTCATGGAAACATGTTAAAAAAACAACCATTGGGTTGGTTTGTTTATTATTTGGCAGAATTTTGCAGTATTTTGTCAGTTTTCCACAGGCCGCTGTGCATAGAGCTCTTTGGGAGGATGACCAGAAATCTTTGAGGAAGCCTTCAGAAATGATGAACCAGACAAGGAGGAACGCAGCCAGAATGACTGTGCAAAGCAACAAGCTCACAGCTGGGCATTCCTTTTGAAAACCTCTCCACCCCAAAGGCATAATTTTGAGCAGTATATGTATGAAGTGAGAAAATTGTAGGGATCCGTGGATCTACCTGCATCTTGTCCTGGATACTTCAAAAGCTGCAGTTAAAAGTGCAAACTGAACTTCCTTTGCATTTTCAGCAGGTGGTATTAATTTATGTCATTTAGATTAATAGCAGTTGTTGTTTAACAATAGCTGTTGATAAACTAGCATTGTTATAACAACATGCAAAAAACTGCATCTGAACTTGGGGGTGGGGGAGGACAAGGAGAACAACCAAATGCTCCACCCTGTTTTTTATATATATATTTTTTTATTATTATTATTATTTTTTTTCCTCTGTCCACATATAAAAATGATAACTTCAGTATGTTTACCAGGAGTGGTGAAAAACAGCCACTTGCAAATTAAGTGAGAGAAGGAACAACAGATTGGAGCTGTATATTTTTTTAAATGTTGCTTTCAACCACAGTGTAAGTGTTAGAAAGGAGGGGGAAGCTTTTTTTGGGAAATATATTGGTTTTTACTGCAATAAATGCTTCTGGCTCAAAGACATCTGTAGTTTAACCTGGTAATCTGTGAGAAGTAGAAGGGCATGTGCTGGCAGGAGAGAGCAGAGCTGTGAAAAGGATCTGTCCTTAGGACCTGTCTATCTTTCTGTTCATAATAAAAGCAAGAGAAAAAAGAAGCAGTGTTATCAGTACACTTCTGCAAGTGAATTAGCTAGCACAGATTTGATAAAGCTTATAAACCCTCTAGAGCAATCGTGACAGTTTGCTGGCTTGGGCTTTGTCTGCTGCCAGTTACTCCTTGCTAGTGGCACTCTTTATTTATGCTTCAGTACCACGTTATCCTCTGGGCTTCAAACAGAAGGGACCTGTCTGTAAGTGTTTTGGTTGTGGTGTTAAAAAATAAGAGTGCAGCAAAACACATGCAACAGTGCCCAAGATCCGTTTCAGCCAGTTTTCCTTCTTGTGGTGTTGCTTCCCTGTGCCTGTTCAGTACGCACAGAGCGTGGCTGAGGTGGTATATGTCTGCCTTCCACTAGAGAGTGTCACAGAGTTACTTGAATGAATGAAAAAATCCAAATGGATGCATTATCTGCTTTGTTGTAGGTAAAATGCAAAGTGGTGTGACCTCAAGAGCAGGAGATAGGTGTGCCTGCTGACACATTTTCCATTTTCTACCACTGCCATTTATCCCTCACTCTGCAGCAAAAAATGAGCATACTGCAGGAGGCAGCCACATTTTAACATACACCAGTTTTTTTATCCATTTGACAATGTGTACACATTAATGTCACAGTAAATATATAATCTGATACTTTTTGCTCTCTTTTATACTCAAATATATACATCGTAATTTTAGAGTCAATTATCACGTGCATGTTCCTAGCACAAGGCACTGGCAAATCGAGTTTAGATTTTGGATCAGCCTATGTAAAATTCTACACATGGGAATCTTGGAAATAAAGTTGCAGTCCATTAGCAAATTCTCATATCTAGACTGAAGATGTATATGCATAAGTAGAGAAATTGAAAAATGGTGTTAACTAGTCAGAAAGTCTCCAAAGGGAGATCTGGACAAGAAGCTACTGTAATAGCATTAGATGGCTATTATTATAAAAAGAAAAAGAATAACTTAAAAGTGAGGACAGTAGTAACACTCCAAATGCATAAAGTAATTTCTTTAGCCCCTGAAATATTTTATGGAAATGCAAACACTGAAAGTATTGTTTTTCAGGTCTGTAATATAATCAAGTACCTCCTATTCCTTTTTCTAAATGAAGGAATACCTACAAAGATACTTTATTTAAAATAGTAAATCAAAAATGTAAATACTGTGCTGACCACTGTAGTGCTTAAAATTGGCTTTAATCCTCATGGTCAATTCAGGTGAACTCTCCTGTCCCTGAATTCCACCAAACTCTGCAATTCAGCTGTTTTCTCTTATGGAGGAATGATCCCTTCTTCCTTCCAGGTTTGTGGTCTATGGCCAACATCTTTGGCCAGTGTAGTTTCCCTTCTTCTTCAATGAATGTGATACCTCAGGTGACACCAGCTGAGAATCTGTCCTTTGATCTCACCCTGTCCCCACATCTGGGGACATGCAGAAACCTCAGCAGGCACACTTTTATTCCCAGATTATTTCCACAGCATAGGAAAAATGTTAAAGGCTCTGGAAAACTCAAAGGCAGAAGAATCAGGGTAAGTTGAGCTCAAAACTTCTTTAACTTTACCTTGAGAAAACAGGGGGCTAAAGGGGTGAATCAGGGACCTGAGCATCCCTCGGTGATACTGGCAATTAACAGACCACAGCTGAAGGGGTTTCGAAGACCTGAGTGCAAAGTGATAAAAAGGGATTTCTCTTGAAGTTGAGACAAAGCAAGTAGTATAGTGAGAGCAATTATGTCAGGTCCTACTACAGGGAGGTGAGCAGCAAGCTAGACTTGTAATGTCATTAAGAAACTGCAAGGTCCTGAGAGTTAAAGATCCCATGCTACATCTTTATAAGGTTACATGTACTTATTTGTGAAAACCTCAGACTTTGTTCTTAAAAACATTCCATTTGTTTTAGCTATTTAAATATCTCTGCAGTTAACCCACTTCTGTATTTCCACCTTTCCCTACTGGAAACGTGTAATACAAGTAATGTAATCAAACATATTTGATTTTGTTAAAATGAGCTTGAGCTGCTACTGCTTTGGAAGATAACATAGACTGTTTAATCCTTTAAGTGTGAAAAACTGATTTGGGGGTCTTTTGAAATTTTTGCTATTAGTTCTGTTTGGAACATACACTGGAGCAAGGAGGGGATTTTCCATCACTGTCTGATATTCACTGCTGTGGACAACTGAAAAACTATCTGAAAGAATGTACTCGCATCCAACAATCAGTTTTTAAGTGTGTAGAGCTGTGGATAATAACAAAAACCAAAAAGAATCCCCATGTTGCTGACCTGAGCAGATACTGCTCTTCCAGTGGCAGTGGGAGATGCAACTCCTCAGTCCAGCATTTCCTCCTCAGTCCACCCCAGCTTCTAGGGTACCTATTAGTGAAGTTTAAGAAAATCAACAATGTATATTTTTTCTAAAAAGAAATTGAGAAAGTCTACAGGTGACCTTTTTTTAAAAAAAAAGTTTATGAAACACTTTTTTTTACTCCTGTTTTCTGGAACATATCAGGACATCTGCACCACAATGGTTACAGGAGGGAGAAGGTTTCTGTGGGTCTGCCAGTGGCTCAGCAAGGAAGGTGTGAGTAACTCTCTCTTTATCTCAATTTACCCTTTATAGTTAGAATTGAAATGCATCTTTTATGGACTACACAAGAAGTATGTTTAACTAATGTTTGAGAGCTGTGAGACCCTTTAATAAGGAGCTGCTCTTTATGAAAGCAAATATGTACTTATTAATAACCAGGTGGCTGTTTTGCACTTTGTCTTCTCATAAATAGTACCCTGAAAGAAAAAACAAACCAAAAACCAAAAAAACCAAACCAAAAACTAGTAGAAATGTTTTTGGGAGATTTTGGACAGGAATTTCTACTTCCTTACTGAAGTAACTTTGAAAGGTGGCTTGTACAGCCATGCTATGTGCATTTTTATTGCATGAGGGATTTCTAATAGTCAATAGAATTTTCTTCCTGAGGACCTGGAAAGAGTGTGATCTAACTCTTTCAAGTTAATCATGAACCACAGAACAAGCACCAAGTAAACTGAGAGCATAAATTGAAAGGTCACAGCTGGTATTGAGACAGAAGCTGTAGTATTTCCCTCTTAAGAGACATGACAATTCATTTTGATCTCTGTCATAGAGGTATAGATGACTGAAGGTGAGAGCATGCTCAAATGGAGCTCAGCAAAAGGGACTGGGTGCCTCAACACACACCTCATGTTCCCTCACAGTAGAAATCAAATGCGGTCTCAGGCTGTGTCAAAGCTCTGTGTCAATCCCTTTTCTTCAGCTGCAATTCATTGAATCCTTGATGATTTTACTTACATGTGCATCACAGTGGGTTTGGGGGAATTTCTGTGAGGAAAAGGCTGCAGAAATGTCTTTATTCTCCTTTACATTTCTCACTGGATCAAAGGATTCCTTAGACCTTGCACTCAGGGTAACATGGATATGTGTGTGTATTCCTCTGTCATGCACATAACTGATAGGGCTGTAAAAAATGGAGTTTGGAGATGTTAATGTCCAAAATGTATTAGAATTTGATCATACGAGCAGAATCTCTAAGTTAACAAGTGTATGTCTGTATCAGGATGAGATGATCATCCAGAAATAACAGAATTTGTGTTTCAGTATGAGAACACTGTAAAGGTTTAAAGCCAGGATGTGTGTTTATTGGTTCTTTTTTTCTTTCTTTTCCCTGAAATATCTATTTGTGCCAGGTATTGTATATCCTCCAATCATTACAGATACTAGTTTAAACAGGAATAGATATGTAGAAGCATATTCATGCTGTACACACTGGGGCAGGTGAACACTAAATTTACCTCCAAGTACTTTAAATGTCAAATAAGATTAACCATCCACTAATCTGTCTAACAATTCACTAGAAGTTCTGCTCCCTGGCAATGAATTTGCATAATAGACAAGATAACCCCTTTGCTGCCTGATAGTTGTTCAGCATATGGCCAGCAAAAAACAGCACGTGTTGGATGACGGGGCCATTTTACATGCAGTGTGTTGTTCCACATAATGTTTTCCTTGATGAACAGCAAACATTGCCCAAAGAATCCCACAGAAGAATCACTAAGTGGTTTACAGAAGTTAATGGCCAGGCACTAATGTATCCACTCCTATATTTAGAGGGAGAAAACAGTAATATGTGTGTTTAAAGACCACAAATGTTGCTAGATTTTTGTAAGAACAAGCTATGATAACTGAAAACTTGGTCCAAAATTAAAAAGAAGCAAAAAGAAGGGAGGAAAGAGTATTCTTGTTTGCACATATAACAAGACCATGTAAGTGTAGCACAGTTCTGTCTGGTTCATGGAAAACCAGGTTCCCTGGTTACTAGCTTCAGGAGCTGAGTTGTGATTCCTGGTTTGTAGCAATAGCCAACAGGAGAAAGAAAGGAACATTGCACAGGGGTTCACATAACTGTAGAAGAATGCACTGGATCTTGTAGAAGAAAAGGGACCCCCTCTTTGAATGAGCTTTAACACCTTGACAGAGAAGTCAAATCAATTAGATTTTCCTGAGACAAAACAAAGCATATGTTTATTCAGAGTTATCTCAGAGTCCTGGAAGAAATTTGAATTGGAACTCATATTAAAAAAGCTATCTGGGAATATCTTGGAGAAAACATCTTGATGTCGAGTGATGGTACTGTTGTCATTGGCCTAAGGAAGGTCTCTCGTCATGCTTGACCTTGGGATCTAGTTGACGTCCTGGGAAAAAAGCTATTATTGTTACCTATTTAAAATATAAGCAGATACTAGCAGTATTTTCTTAACACAGTCTTTTGTTTCAAACTTTGACAATAGTTATATTTTGGAGAAGCATAAAAGCTTGAATTCAGAAAGAAAACATTATCAAAATATTGAACAGGACAGTTAGACACTTTAAAAATTGCAGGAAGGTGAATCACATTAAGAAATGCAGCTACGCAGAAGGGCAGGGATAGAGAAGTTGGTGCTGTTTAGGGCAAGCAAAGGAAATGAGCCTTCACTGTGCTGATGGTGCCCGAGGTCTCTGTGCCACGAGGCCAGGGAAGGCAGCCGGCGCACCGACGCTGCTGCGCTGGGAACGCTCTCCAAAGCTGCGGTCTGTAGTCCAAGAAGGATTGTATTATTCAGCCAAATATTCCAACCCAAGCAGAGAGATTTCCCACCCTGCATCCAAACAAAATGAAGTCAGCTTTGACTCTGCAAAATGTCGATGAATTCTTCAGAGTAAATCAGCCCTGTCAGTCTGATGCGGAACTGTCACCTACTTGTGACATAATATAATATGAAATGATATTGAACAACATGCGTTTGGCACTAAATTGTTAGCGGGTTTTAGCTTTGACAGCAGCAAGTTTATTGCTTTAATCCCAAGGTCTTTTAACCTTCTTTGACATAAATTGAGGTTGGCTTTTGTGAGAAAACTCCACTTCACTCTCTCTTCCTTTACCTAAAACTGCTTTTAACAATTTATGCTCATACATCAGACACTCATTTTGAGTGACAAAAAGAAAAAAAGATCTATTAGAATAGAAGGGAAAAAGGGTCAATTTAGGTTAAGCAGCGTATGTCTCTCTTGGTAGGCATGTCACAGCTTTCTTCAGGTAAATGTGAATTTTAAGTTGTAACAGGGTATTGCTGTAGCAAAATAAAACCAATCTGTGACAAGGAGAGATAATAAGTATTGCAGGAGAAATGCTGATAACCTGCAACAAGACTATTCTTCCTTTCTTTTAAAAAAAATGCAATTTAATTTATTCCTGAGCCTGGGTTCATTTTGAAACTTTTTGTAAAAGATCACAGGATTTTCACCTTTATCCAAACATTGTACAGAGACTAGTTTAGTGAGGGTCACACATAGAAATATAGATGTATAGAACAGATACTACATACACACAGTTTTGCTGAATAGCATAGCTAGCTGATAGCACATAATTTAATATTTCACTTTTTTGAGACACTCTGTTTACTTTGATAAGTAAGTACACATTGTCATCAGTGCTCTGATAATGCAGTCACAGGAATACATCATATATGAACTATAACATCAATAATGTTGAACACTTTTATCACCCTTGTTTTTCTATCCTCCATTACTGTATGATGCTCATAATGTTTCTTTGAAATAATTTCTTTATTATATTTAAAGCTCAGATGAATCTGCCCCTGAACTGTGTAATAACAGAGTAAACACAGTCTCAGCATATTTGAAATTTTTAAAAAATATTTTTTCTCGAATAAGGAAGATTGTGTTTTTGATCTAACATCATTTTTACAGAAGAGAAAAATAAGGAAAATATTAGACTAAAGGAAATTTGTGTTTCTCTCTAAATGTGAGCATTTTAAAAATTTTTATAAATTGCACTTTTTTTTCTCTTTTGAAAATCACATTTTTCTGTTTCTCTTATTTTATGTAACTTTTCCTATTTATGTTATTTTACTGTTATGATCTATAACTTGCACATAGCAATTTTTCTCCTGGCTAATGTTTAATGTATAAATAAGTTGTTCCATGAGCATCAAAACTGATATAATCTGTGATATCCTACAGATTTGTGTCTTGTTTCTCTTACATCCCTCCCATAGCAATAACCTAATTTCCTCCATGGCTTTTAGCATCTGCTCTTCTCCAACATCTTCAGTTCCCTCTTCATAACCCCTCTTCCCTCCATGTCTTCCAATTCTTCTACCATAATACCTTCAGCTGGATGCCTAGAGCTGACTGCAATGCACTGCTGCTCTGCTCAGTTATGTTCCTCACAGACCAAAACCAAAATTAATACAAATGAATAAATGCAAATTATAAATAATGGTCACTGGATTTTTATTTTGGGAACTCCATCCACCAAATCAGGAAAATACTAAAGTATAGCAAATTTTTCTAGAATGTGTATGACAAAAAGTGTTATTTTCCTTCCTAGTTATATTATATAGAAATTAGAATAATGGTTCTATAGATTACAATCTATAGCATGCTGTACCCTAGAGATATGTTGATAGCTATGTCATATTCTAAGCACATCTCGCTATACATAAAGGTTAAGCCAAAGTAATATTAATTTTGAAGGTCATCCACATTTTCCCAGTCTTGGCATCTGATTTCTTTTTTCTACATCCTTCTCTTATATGTCCTTTGGCTTGAATGCAGGATATGCCTAGCTGCTGATGCAAATCCTGACTTCTCTAAAACCTTCTCCAAGGGCAGTAATTTCTTAATCAGGATTTGGCCCTGCAGAGTGACTGCACCTGCCAGAGCACAACATGGTGCCTCCTCCAGGTGTTTTCCTTCAATAGGTCCTGCTCCACCACAGCTCTCATCAGCAGAGAGCACGGGAGCTGGGCTCCTGCAGCACTGCCCTCACGCTTAAAGTATTTGATACCGACAGCCCTTGCAGTTTCCCTCCTTCCATTACAGTTGTAAGTATAAATTCCACAACATTTCCAAATCCTGACAGAATGAAACTTAGGGAATTGGGAAAACGGGGTTAGTGTATGAATTGTGATCTTGTCACAATAAAAAGCACTATCAGCGGGCATTCCGCAGCTGAACTACCCTCGTGTTGTTTGTATTTTTATGGACGCTGTTATAACTATAGTCAAGTATGATTTAACTTTAAAAGGGATGCTGTTACATTGTTCAAGTCCAGAGCTGCCATAATCTTTTGTGATAATTCTTTTGGATTTTATCTAGCTTTTAAGAAGGAAGGTAATACAAAGAAATAGTAATAGAATACACAGAAGCTGCATTTACTATGAGTTTCCAATCCATCCTTTTTATTTGGTTTTGCATATATGCAAACATTTCTAGCAAGGTGGTTTTGTACATTGTTTTCTTCAAACAAAAAAACTAAAACCACCCCTTATAAAATGTAGAGATCATTTTGTAACTTAATTCCTACAAATATCACATGTATACAATTCTGAGATTTCTGTTCCTTACACATTTCATTAGCACAATTTCATTCTAACTATTATGGATGCACAAATTGCATTGGTTTTTAAAAATCTGATTTAAAATAATGAAGGTCACTTTTGTTTTTAAACATTAAGCGTATTCAAAATCAATATCCTATTTTGATTCTAGGTGATCTTGTGGAGCAGAACAGGAGATGGAGGCTGTTTTGGTCATTGTCACTAATTCTGTGTGCGGCCCTAGTTGACTTGCTTAGATTTTCTCAATCTTTTTGCTTATCTGTAATTTCCTGTCTCTTATTTGGTTTATTTCATTAATGTTTGTAAACTAGTTTTAGATACTTATATGGAAAGTGCTGAATAACTATTATTTGCTATTTGCTGTTAGGTGTGAAAGTGGACATTTGCTGCTGCTGTCAGAAAGGTAACACGTTTAATGACTTTCAGCTTTTATAAATAAATAATCCATGTTGATGGATATTTGGGGATAACTATGCAATTAAATAATTTAGATCAGCACAAGTGGGGTCTTGTGGCTAAAATGTTTAATCAGAACCTCAGAAGTTTTATCATGCAGCACAGGACAGTGAAATTGCAAGTATAAAACATACCCCAACTCCCCATTTCTCAGCATTCCTGTCTTAGAAAAAAGCTGTAAGCAAGAGTAAAAGATTCGTCATTCCTTCAAGGCATTCCCTGAGGGCCTGTCTGCCCTAAATAATTATACAGCCTTAAAACAGTTGTCAGCCACCGCAGTCAGAACTGCTAGCTCTCACGATTTTATCAAGACTCTTGCGATAGCTGCTGCGTGTCTCGGAGCCCTGCCTTTGGAGTCGTAGCCCTGTAAGAGGGTCTGAGCTCGCCTTGTTAAATGAATTGAAGTTTCAGGCTCCTTGTTGTTAACAAAAGCTTCAAAATATAAAATGAAAAGAATCAAGCTTCCAGGTGGTGATGTCCTCCTGCCTCCTCTTACTATTTTTAGAAATCCCCAGCTTTTTAAGCCATATCTCCTAATTTCTCTTAATTTCTGCTTGCTTGAGGCACTGTTAACCATTCAGGATGAGGTTGTGTCTGTTGTTGTGTGTCTGGCCACAGTGCTAGATAGTCTCACAAGAACCCTTTTTCACCTTTCTTGGACCTGTTTTTTAGTATTAGTATGGCAGCAGGAACAGCCGCTGCCCATTGGTGCTCCCCATCTCGTGCTGTCCTTGTTTGCAGCTCAGTCAAACGAGCTGGCATCAGGATCGGGATGATCCAGCTCTGCCCTGCTCTTGAAGGAGCTCCTATTTGTTTATTCAGTGATGTCTGTGCTCTTAGAAATGTGACCTCAGTTTGTACAAGGAGTGCTTAAATCTATAGTAGCCCAATGGGTAACCATAATTCCATTTGCCTTTATTCCCTAGGTATAACCAGGACTGGCTAATATGGAGATATAAATGATAAGGACTGCCAGGACTGGCTGCTGAATTATTCTAATTAAAGCATATTGCCTTTTGGTAATGCCTAGGCCATCCCTGGTGTTTGATTCTTATTCCAACCCCTACAACATGACTGTCGTTGGAAGGAAAAAAAAATAGAGCAATGAAACGAAAAAAGGAAGTTGTTCTGCTCTTTTCTCTTACTGGGAAGCCTTTTGCTAGTGCTTCTTTGATTTTGAGGTTATGGAGAGAGAATGCATGTCTGAAATTTAAGTTAAACCTATACCTTAGTATTTCCTATTCCTTCCGTGGCTGCTTATCTGAGCTGGGAAATTGCTCCACTGCTACTGATAGGGTTATGGAGTGCTGCTTCAATTTATTGGTTCTAGGAAATTATTTTATCTGATTTTTTTCATTGAATTTTATTCTGTATGTTATTTATCCTGGAAACTATGGCTTGTTTCCCTAAGCAAGTTCAAGTAGGTAGACTGTGAAAGTCGGTTTAAGTTTATGTAAATTAATAAATAATATTTCTAAGCATAGTATCTTGGCGTGAGGAGCTGGTGGTGGAGTAGAGCATGGTTGTTGCTTTTATTACTATTTCAGGAATTCATCTTTACAGAAAAGCTTCAGGTTGAAAAATTAATTGATTCAGTTTGTTAATTCTAAGCTAAAAATGACAAGTTTCTATTAAGTCACTGCTCTCCCTTTCTTTGGCTGTATTGTCATAAACAGTCCAGCTTCCAAATGTCCCGCAGGACCTCTGACAGACTAGAGAGATATGGGTTGGAGAGGCTTCAGGATTTAGCCCTTCATGGGACCAAGGCTGTGCTGCCTCTGCCCGTATTCTGCTCAAGCAGAGCTCCTGGCACTGCTGGGGTCGATTGCATTTACAGTGTTACCGTGATGCAGTGCACATAAACAACATGGCACATGGAACCAGGATGCCCACAGTCATAAAGAGCCTGTTAAATAACAACATAAGTAATCACTCCTCAGATTAGAAATGAGAAGAAAGAGATACTTTTCTGTTTAGCTTTTTTTCTTGGCCCATGGCTTTCCCAACCAGAGCTTAGGTGCAACTAGTAGCTGGAATCTGGTCCAAGTGTGAATGAGTCCTCATACAATCTTCCTTTTACTGGGGAGAAGAGTCTGGGGATGGCTGACGGGAGAAGTTGATCTGTATGTAGTGCAAATGTACTGTAAGATTTTTAAAAAATTCTTAAAGCTTGAAGTTCTTCCCATCATTGTGGGAATTTATTTGGTGCATGGGTGATTCAGATGCTTTTTTTTTTTCCCTTTGTTAGTTAAAGAAAAAAAGTGCACTTAGGGCTGCCCTGTGTTGTATCTAGAACTCAGTCATTAACTCAATATAGCAACCAACAAATAATATCAGAGCTGAAAAACAGCAAAAAAAAAAAGGAGGATGAAAAAGATGACAAGAAAGGAGGAGACAAAAGTATTAAAAAGTATTGTAGATAAAGAACTGTTGACTGCTACTCTTGTAAATATTTCAAAATATAGATCCAATGTTTTATGGGTCACTAAAACTACTGTAAATACACCAGCTGAATCCCAAATACATCATTCTCAATCCCCAGCAAAGACAAAACAATGCAGCAATAATATACCCTTCATCATCCCTTGCAATCTTGGATTTAGCTACAGAGCAAGATGACTGCAGATAGAATATTCAACCACAGGAAAGAAAAAGAAACCCAGGCCTGTCCTACTTTCCAGTGTTCTAAGTATTATACAGTGGAGTACAGCAGTAGATCCCTGGGACCTTGAACTTCTCTTTATTTGTTTCTAGTTCAGCCATAAAAGCCGATCAAACTTTTCTGAGTGTCTTGGAAAATAATTTCATGCCTTACCCTACTTACAAATTCAGAAGAAATTATTCCTAGGGTTTGTAATAAATCTGTTTTAACATTCTTTTCATATTTATTCATGGAGGGGGGACTCTCAAGCAGTGATGGATCCCGCCTCTTAGTTCATTGCATGATTGTTGTAGTGGTGCAGAGACAAAATGCCGGTCAGGTGCCCCTTCTCTGGAAAGAAAGGACACTGCTCCTGGAATTTTATAATTAGGACTAAAATTATTCTATAGCTCTTTTGTCCCTATATCATTAACTTTAAAAAAACAAAAAAAACAAAAAAAACCCCAACAAACCAGGCTCTCCCTTCCATTATCTCTTTATGATTTTGTGTTTGAATGTTTGACTCTGTTCAGGCTGGATTCTAGAGGGATGCTGTTATACACGCTAGTCTGTGGTTGCTAACCTGAGCAATGCATGGTTCTGGGAATGTGGTAAGTAAATAAAGCCTCTAATAGCACTAAAAAGAATGAGGTTCAAAAAAAGTTTCTGAAGAACAAAATGGCCCACAACATTTTGGTGTCAGAAAGCAGTTTCCTAGATTGCAGTTAGGAGACAGAGACTCTTGTGTTGCACTGGATCCTTCAGCCTAACAGCTGAAGCAACTTTCTCCTGTTTTCAGGATAACTCTCTAGTTTCTTTTCTCAGCTCTTATTGTGTGAAAGAAGATGTAGGTTCACAAATGACTGTTTGACCAAATACAGCAAAGCCTAAAAAAGAACAGATCTCTTCTGCTTTTCTTATCCCTGCTCTAAAAAGCCTAGTCTGAAACCACTGTTAGCAGAGGAATTTTAGGGACTTTTGTCTCAACGTGAAGGTTAAATGCTCATTAGCACATCTTCTTAGAGTAGGTCAGTCCATCTTCAAAAGTGATTGACTCTAAATCACAGAAATTCAGATATTTTGTCTTTATTTCAGCAGGGGAAATACAGCTCGTACTTGCTTCTGCTGGTTTTCCACATTTCCCGACTAAGCATGGAATTTTCTATACTTTC
>OU015536.1:12175000-12267500 GCA_907165065.1 Caprimulgus europaeus
ACTTACAAAAATGGCATTTGACCAGTATTTTTAAATCTACACAAAATAGGTACCTGAAGACTTTTTTTACATTATTAAAAAAATCAACATCTATTTTATATTTAAGGTGATAAATCAAAAAACCCATAGGCTTCTCAGTCAGAAACTTAAGATAATTGTTGATTTCTCTAGGATACCTCATAACTTCAAAAAGTAAATATCCTCGGGATATTGTACATTCATTCGCTCCAAGTTAGGTAGCAATTAACTTTTATTATAAGGCAATGTTCCGTGCAGGTTACATCTCTGTTTCTCAAGTCACTATATACGGTGCTGAAGGTATCCAGTTCAGGTTATCAGATGGATTCCATGTCTGCTGTCTGGCTCTGAGGAGAAGACTGCATAAAACACCTTTACAGGTGAATTCCCCACAAAAATGTAAGATGATTAAAATCAAGTGTGTATTTGTGGAATGGGTACTTGTCCTTTTGGAACTAGACTGAGATAATGAAATTATTTCACAAAAGCACCAAATGTCAGGGAACTACTTTCAGCGCTGTGAAATGGGCCTATAGATGAAGCAGTATTTGATGGAGCCTTGTGGGGTTAGGTTTTTTTGGTTGTTTGGTTGGTTTGGGGTTTTGGGGTTTTGGTTTTTTTTTAGAAAGTTATTTCATTATATCACTTAGTTTTTAAAAAAGAACAGTACTGTGTGGTAAGAAAAAACCCTGTCACAACTCCTGCTGATTGACAGTTGTTCAGCAATCTGAGAAAGAGAAATCAAAGATTCAGTGGGAACAGAAAATTAATTTCTTGACCAAGAGGTAGTGCCAGTAAGCGAAGAGGTAAAGCAGGCTGAAGGAACACTGCTGCCTGTGTAAAATCTGTGCTGTGAATACAAAGATCTCCAGAAGGTAGGGGCTGCATGTTTCATCTGGTTCATTCACTCACTGCTGCTGCTGTACTGCAGTGGATGTATAATCAGCTGGTGCGTTGAGATGAAAGTTGCAAGGTAGAGGAAACAAAACTCCCTCTATAAGAAATCTTCAGTTCTTTTCAGCCTCTGGTGGACCAGACCCACACAAGGAGGATATAAGGCTTCCATGGTTTGATTGATTTAGGATAGAGTAGGTCTGGCTCTTTTCAGATAAACAGGGCCTGTAATTACAAGCCAGTTCTACAAGTTTCAGATTACTTGCAGATCTAAAATTGTAGCCACACTGACAAGTAAACAACTATCAATATATTTGCCTCCTATTTCATAAAAGGTACAAAATTTGAGTTATCTTCTCTTTGCTTTTGTAAACACAATTAGAGATGATTGGGAGGGATAAAGTACAAAGGTGGCTTTCTAAGTACTCTTTCCCTTACGGGAAAAAAACCCTCAAACACTCTCAGAACTTTTGCTCAGACAAGCCTGGTTTAATAGGCATAACATATAAATTGCTTTGATAACCATATTTCTCCACTACCTTTATATTTTGAAGTATTCACTCTAGCTTTAATTTTATTAATGTATTTCTTTTATCTTTCATCTGAATAGTGTTCTGTATGTAAAGTGACCAAATGTGATTAATGATGAATAGATTAAGATGGGACAGGGTGTTTGAAAAATGACTTAAGTAGTGCATGTAAGTCACTGGCTATAGTCCCAAAATGCAAATTCTGGTTAAGTTAATGACTGGAAAATCATGATGGCACTAGTGCATGAGTTCTGCATTATTTGAAATTGCTTTATAAACAATAAATAATTAGCATTTTACATTATGACTAGTTAATAGTCACACACAATTATTTCTATAGGCATTGGTTTTTTATAGTCAAAAGTATAAATATAATTGAGTGTAACTGTTTGCCATCCAGAGTTTGTAACAGTTTTGCCTTTCAAATAGCATGCTGAAGTTTGTGTCCCATTAAAGGTTGGTACTTTATTAAAATGTCTGGTATAATCTTGTTTGCAATAGGCATGTCTGGTCTTTCTGCAAAGAAGATTCTGAACATCCTTTAGGTTGGGATTTCAGGAGGGGGAAATTTGTTAATACATTCACTCCTGCCTGACAAATGAGCATTATCATCAATGTGGGTGCACATTTCCACTTATCCTTTTTGTAGCTGGAAAGCTTTATGAAAAATAAATTAATAATGCATACTAAATTACGTCTGCAAGAGACATTTATGTATATATTGCTAGCTTCAAGACTGATTAGATTTACATTTCTTTAAGAAATGATTTTTTTCTCGCATATCCATAACACCTTTAGAATGCACTGCATGACAAAAAAAATGCAATCTTGATTTCAATTGAATACCTGGAAGGAGTGGTTTTTTCTCCCCTATTAATATGCACATGTGTTCCCCTAGAGTTTGTGTTATTTTTTCCTAAAACAAACTGTTCTCCTGAATTACCCCAGCCCAAATGTATGCCTTAGGATGTGAAATGCAGCAAAGTACGTGTCCTATTATCATAACTTGAAAGAGGTCTATTTAATAATAGCCTGTATTAAACAAGTCTGCTAACTATACAGTAAAGACTGTTTTTCACCAGAGAATGTAAACCATATGTTTTAAATGCAACTAAAAATGGATGCAGTGTGTTGTTTCCTTCTACCTCA
This sequence comes from Caprimulgus europaeus, assembly GCA_907165065.1. The sequence continues at coordinate 12,177,592 of OU015536.1, forward strand.
GCCTGCAGTGTATTACTTAGATTTGCAAGGCATAGCCACCACTAGTACTTAACACTGCTGAAAGAGCCACCCTTCAAGGTTTTTTTAACCACAAAGAAAAGAGAAATATAGTAGCATCGATTGTTAAATCCTGGTGCTTGTTACTCACTGCCCGCACACAGAACATCATGCCTTTGTAGCAGTGAGGAGAGTTGGTATTTATCAGGGTTCAGAGCTAGTTCAGCCACACACTTGACAAATTATTTGTGGAATTGTTGTATTCACAGTCACTTAAATAAGAATCTGTCAACACAAGGCTGTGCTTTGTTGCAGCAGGTCTCACAGTTTTTCCTGCGCACTCAAAGAATGATGGATTGGAGGTAATGCAAATTCACTACCATTTTATATGCTGGTGCCTTCTTCATAGACAGGAAACATAGCTCAGTATCATCTTGTAAAATGCCTTAACTGTAAAGGCCTAGTTCAGTGTTGAAAGTGCTTTTTAAAAATGGTATGTTGGAACAGGGAAATGTAATTCAAATATTTTCCTCACGTCTCATTTTAAAGACTGTTTGTTGGAGCAGGTGTGCATTCACATTTTCCCAGGCAAAGTAGGACATATGTTTATCTATGCTTGGTAATTAAAGCAAATTAATAAATACAATTATTTGATTTTATGGCAACTTAAAAGTTAATACTGCTTAATGGGATATTAAATTTAAAGAGCGTGCATGAAAGAAAATGCTTATTTAGGTAACTTAGTCTGCATTGCTGATAGTAATTTTTTTTAGTAAATTCATTTGTCCAGCAGAGAATATCTATCTTAAAGCTCTAGATTCAATTCCAGAAGGTATAGTTCAAAGGTAAAAACCACAATCCTTTGAAATAATGGAGCTTGCAATAATAAGTTTAAAAAAAACCCCTTATCTTTGCTGTCCAAAACTGGAATGTTTTGCCAGAACTAAAGGCAACCACAAAACTCTTGCCACTTTCTACTCCAGCAGAAGTCAGTCTGCCCTGCTCCCAAACCTGCCATGGCCATGGGGGAGCACAGGAGCTCACCCTAGACAGCACTGGGGAGGGATGGAGGGAGCTGGGGCAGCCCTTGAAGATGTCAAAATGAATAAGGAGAAGTAATAGCATGCACTGGATGAGGCTTTTCTGGAAAGTTTTTATCAGAGTTGAATAAACAGAGTTATGGGCTATTTAAATTATATCTCTGTGCCTTTTTCTTTTTCGTTTTTCAGGAAAATTGATCTTTCCGCACAAGAAAAAAGCTTGTCTGTGCCAGAGAGGGCTTTCTCAGAGGCTCATTTCAAGTGTGAGGAATGAGCTTGCCAGGAGTTAAGGACAATCACAAATCTTACCTTTTACTGCCTTAAGATCAGGGTGCGTTTCTTTGATTCAGGATAATAGTGAGGGAATTTCATGATATGCATATAAAAACATTTTTAAAACAATCAACAACAAATTTTTGAGAACAAACATATGATAAATATTATTCACTTGGCTCAGTGCCCTAATGGGAGGCCCAAATCAATGCACTATTGAAACCTTTGTAGATTATAATAGGCCCTTCTGAAGTCAATGAATATATTTCCATACAGTTCAGGTGGGCCGACTTTTAACCCTCAGCTCTCCTCTTCATTCACCCACACATCCAGCTGAAGTGCAGAGCAGGGGCTGCCACTCACACAGGTACCGCTGCAGCAGTCATCTGCATTCCAAGAAGCATCTGGAAACCTTTAGTTTATTTTATTTAAAGATGCCTGTAATACAACATTGTCTATTAATTAGCCTGCTCCTATTAGACTTACAGAAAAGTTATGTCCTCCCTTACCTGTTTACCTCTAGCTGTGTCATAGGAGTGCACCAGCATGTATAGCACTGTGGTTGGGATGCTATACTCCATCAGAGAGGTTGGTCATGATGTCTTTGTTATCTAGTATCTCTGCTATCTAGGCTCTCTGCAGCCTTGGAGGGAGACGTCTGTTTGGCAGAGCCCCTGCAAGGGCTGCGATCTGCAGCCTTGCAGAGTATTCAGACTTTTATAGTATTTCCCCTAGCAGCCTTGTAAAGCATTTGGAAGCTCAACACAATTTCAAAGACTGCAGATTGACTTACAGTATGGGATATAGTATTTTCACTTGCGTCTAAAAAGGCTGTTGTGCGGCCAAAAATTAAACCGCCAAGAAATCACACATGGTTCACAACACAGCTCTTTGATAACATTAAAAGTATATGTAATATTTTGAAATCACTGGCCAATTATTTCCAATAGTTTCATGATAATTTATGTAGAGAATCTCTCTGTTGGATGTATTCCTGCTTTGGTCTAAATGTATTTTTGAACACTCTGTCAAACATCCCCATTTGGCACCTATTTTATTTCACTGAATTTCTTTAGCATGTCCAGATCTCTTGCCAATGTATTTGCAGAACATATTTTGACAGCTTTGTCACCAAATTTGTTACTACTTGTGCTTGGAATGGGTATCAAATTGCGGATATTAATGTGTGTGTTTCCTTTTGGTATAGACTCAACTAGAGAATACCTTTGTCTTCTCTGATGGTGAATATTATAAAGTGACTGAATATTTTTTAATTTTTCTACTCATTTCTAATATTATGATTTTAAAATTACAAACCTGTCAAAAATGTATTGATTTAGTATTGTTTGCAGCTAAAAGAATTCTGAGCAGAATATCCTTAAAGGTTTGTGATCATACATTCCTTACCCAAAGTTTATAGTAGAAATCGTCCATATAGGACGCAGTAGGTCCTCCCTCACTGTACACATACATGTGTGTATGTATCATTTTGTTTCAATATGCTTGGATTAACTAGAATATTGAAATTCAATTCATTGTCCTAATTGATAAAATAGTTTTCCTATTGAGTTTGTTAGAGCTGAATGAAAATAGTGCATTTAAGGCTGATCAAAATCTTTTTTTTTTTTTTTTTTTAAATACAGTATTTCTAGATTAAAAGAGATGACAAGATAATGTGTGTTGAAATATAAAATCTACTTTGTGGGTCTGTGACAGTGGCCAGAATGAGGGCTGCTGAGCTGGCCCACCCTCTTGGAGATACTGCATTGGTCTGTAACACTTCCAGCCATTTAAGTCCCTTCAAACGAGTGGTTCCTGCAGCCCTGCACTGGCTCGTTCTCTGTGGCCAGGCACAGCATGGGGTGAGGATTCAGCCCTGTGATAGTCTTGGTTTCAGTAGGTAGCTGGCACTGCCTTTGGTCCTCGTTTTTGCTTGTACTGAGACGGTGGTTGCCTACTGCACAGTTCTTGGTGGCCTTTATCCTCTCTGGGTGCATGTAGACCTCACCCTGAATGAACTGGATATGCATATTTTTCAAATATTGCCCAGAGAAATAAGCTGGAAAGATTTAATGAATTAGTTATCTCTAACAGCAGAGGCTAAATGCAACGTGGAGGACATATATTTTAGAATTCAGTTTAAATCAAGCTTAGTGGTTGCCAGAGCTCCTGATTATTTGTGCTCTGTTGTGGATAGCATAGTTGGAAATACTTTTGGTTACCCCTAAAGGTAATCTTGGATGTGGAGCACTGTGCAGTTCTTGGTGACGGCACTTGCTCTGAAACGGCAGATTCCCCTAGGAACACTAGAAAATCTGTGCCTGCTTCCAAGGGCTTCTTTTTGGGCCACTTACTAATGTTCTTTAAAAGATGCTGTTCAGTCAGCATAGAGCTCTTTGATTTTTTACTGCTGGCAGATAGGTTGTTTACTGTGCTGACTGCTACGTATCAAATAGGAAATGAATCCCGAAACAGCTGGTTTTGTTGCTAATAGTAAGTCCTCCTCTTATTTTTGACATGTAAGGATTGGATTTAAAATGTCAGCGCCCTTTCTGATCTGATATATATTGCCTTTTGCAAAGATCAAAATCCTTAAGTAACAACTAAAAATGTTAATTAATCTAATTATCCTGTATAAAAATGCAGTTGTGAATCTTAAAATATCTGTAGAATAAAAACCAGATTATTATTCAAAGGGGACTGTCATGTTATAACTTTAAGGTTTGTACCTTAATTTCGGTTACCTGTTCAAACCTATGTATTTCTTTTCTCAATTTGAGATGGCAACTGCCCCATCAGTTCCATAAATTGAACTTAGATCTGATCCAGAAATATATGTTTTAAAAAAATAATAATTTATTTAATGTCTTACAAAGCACATGGTATGTAATACCAATGGAAAACATTGTCAATATACCTTAGTTTTTAATTCCGATTCTGTGGTCCTATGCAATAATATCTGGTTTTTTGAGCAATTTCTTCCAGCTTATTTGGACAAGTAGAGAAACAGACTACAACCAGGGTGCAGACACAGTCAGGGTATCAGAAGCTCTTCCTCAAAAGCAAATTATATTAATGACAAAAGTAGGATGGCTATTCTATGTCTGTACTAGATATAGCATATATACAGCATTTTCAGGTAAATTATTTTTCAAGTCTGAAGCCCAGCTTAAGTGAGGGCAGCAATTTTGTGCCAGCTGCCAGCATTCTCCAGAGAAATAGGAGCAATAGGCCATAGAAATGGCCTGGTCATAACATACTTTTCTTGCCATTAGAGAAGAGAGTAACATAATAGCTGCTCTGCTAGTTTCATAATACCAAAGAATTTCCTACAAAATAGTAGAGGCCAGGGCAAGGTGTGGAATAAGTTAAAATTATAAAGAATAGACTGACCTGCCATTGATTCAATTTTCTTTTGGTTGGAAATTTTGCATTATAGAATATATATTTCGCTTGTCAAATTTGCTGTTGACTTTCTTTGTTCCATTGTAATTCTGAATTTTTGCTACTTGCTTGAACTTTTTTCACACAATGATAACACAATATAAATCAAGCACACTAATCCAGACAAAGTAAATCATCAGCTGTTCTGCATAATTTTGTTTGAGTGTTAGTAGAAGACTAGCTCTTCCAGACAACTTCTAACAGATTGCTAAATACGCAAATAATTCGCTTATTAGAGGTGATATTTATCAAAAAACTCAGAAGAATGTATGCACTGAAATACATTTATGGTCATGTAAAAAATGAAGTGACCTGTTGGAGACAGACCTTAGCTCCTGAGAAGAAGTGAAATGCTTAGGAAGGTTCCATGAAACACATGAAATTATTGTGTATATATATATAAGAAATAATAATGTCATCTGTTTTTTTCTGTTTCCTGTTGATTGACTTTTATAGCTTGCAAACATTATGCTGAATTGTAAGTTGCAATAAATTTAATCAAGAATTATTTTATTCAGCCTACTAATGAGGAATAATAGCATATGTATCAATTAGACATGTCAATTTGTGTGAAGAAATAGATTTACAAAGGGATAGTAGGTAAAAAAAAATATCATTGGTATCAATTCACTTCATTATTTTTAATTTGCTGTGAATATTGAGTGCTTCCAACATAAAATCATTGCTCAATTAAAATAAAACAGCTGTACTCCTATCAGCTTTTCCTTGCTTGTTGTTGCTTACAGATTAGCAGTTGTCATTGGCTTCAGTCTCATGTCATTTCATTAATTTACAACCATAAATGGGTAAAAAAAAATTAAAATAATCAAAATCTTTGGCTTGTCAATGTACTAAGTAATTTTTGTGTGTGTATTGCACTGAAAGGGCAGAAATACTGTAGCAGCAACATTTGGGGCACATCAGAACTGTGACAAAACCTTCTCTGCTTCTGTTCTCCAGCATCAGCAAAGCAATAGTAGTTGTGAGGACTTTATTCATTTTGGCGCTTTTTTATTACCCTGGATTCCCTTTTTTTACCTTTAGGTGATTTCTAGTAAAGTAGATCCCACAAACGTGTTACAGTGTAAATGAGAAAGATGAATTCTGAATTGGATTGGTTTGTATCGTACTTTCACTAGGATCTAATGAATCCCTCTCCTCCCTTTATTAGCAAGTCTATGCTCCTAGCTTTCCATTATACCACTGAGCCTGTTTGTGTTTTTGAATGACATATGTAGCTCTGTGGTTGCCCTTATTTCTCTTCAAATAGATCAAAAGACTGGCAATAAGAGCACATCTATAGAGAGAAGCATGGGAGCTGCAAAAGCTATTTCTGCAAGCCCAGATATGAAAATCTGGTGTATAATTTCTTTGGCTAACTTCTGTTTTTCTAGTAGGAAGTTCTTAACGGCTTTACAAGTTTTTAAACTGGTTTAACCTCACCTTGTTATCGTTAAAGGAAAATTTAAAAATATTTATCTTTTTAAAGGTACATAAGATGTAAAAAGTATGCAGGAAGAATCAATAATTACATGGTTTATATTTTAATAGAAAACAATATTCTCTCTCAGATGACTGATTTCAAGACATGAAGGCAAGCTGTACTTCTGATTTTTTTTTTCTGCAGCTGGTGTTGCAGGTTTCAATACCTTTAGATCCTACTGACTGAATGCATTTTACCATGGTGTATTTTTATTATTTCTTTTTGTTACCAGTGAGAGCTTTCTGATAGAAACCCTAAAAGAGAATTTATGTCTGTAGGCAGACTGAACACATGAGATCCAAATCCTAGTTATCAGTGAATTCTCTATTACAAGAAGTAAAAGCATATGAATATTTTCTGAAAGTGGAAGCTGACACTAGCTTGTATCAGAGAATTTTAACTAATGATTATGACAGTGCTCATCTGCTAATTTGCTTCTCCAAAACTGGAATCAGTATGCTAAATATGTGTTAAGTTTTTGGAGCTCATGCTAAAATTTCAACTAGCTAAAGGCTTATCTGCATTTCACTGTTATTGGAATAATAATATTAATGATAAATAATAGTAAATACATTAACTGTTTCTTTTTATGAATTCACTGAATTTAATTAGAAGATTATTGCATAAGCTGAACACATCTTCAATTTTTGATAAATCTAGAGTGTTGTCATTTAACACTGATGATTTGTTAGAAAAAAAGCTATACGAGTTTAATGCTGTACTTTTAAATAGGTATCTGCATATTTCAAAACTGAGTAAGAAATGTTGAAAATCATAGATATGCCTAACATGTAGATACACTACTTGTAATCTATAATGATATCTACACTGGGAATTGAGCTAACTAATTTACCTTAGGTAATATATCTGTGCAATGTATCACACCACATTTGATGCCAAACTTCTTGGGTGATGTTTGGAGAAAGAATTTTCACAGCTGTACAACAAACATAAGAAAGCTTTCAAAATTCTGGGAGAAAACTACAAACAGGAAATTCGTATCAGAGGATTGATTGCTAAATTTCTTAAATTGTAAATAATTATGAGTTGGGATAATGTTATTTACACATAAACTTTGTTTTTATCAGTTAGTATCAACAGTCACTGTCAATCACTCTTGGATTTCCTGTTCATAAGCTTGGCTATTCTTTAATGTTATAAGTTGTCTGTCTTCTGTGTCTTGTTAGTGTTGGAATTATGTTAAGCAATATGGTTACCCCTTTAATACATATGATCATTGTTCTTATAGATATATGGGAAATCTGACATTTTTAATGGGTGAACTTACTGCTGTTTAACATTTAAGAACAGCAACCATCAAAAGACTTTTTCGGCGTACTGAGAGAAGCAGAAGATAAAGGCCATAGCTGATGAAATGAAACCAAGGAGGAGGCTGCAGCATCATTCACATGTTAATCTCACAGCCAAGCTCCTGCCTTAGAGCCCCAATCAGTACACTCTTCAGGGATGCTCCTGGAGATCCAGCTCCTGCAGTTGTATCTCTTCTCCATTCCCTTTCTGCAAAGCTTCATTTCTACTAGGATCCATCCTGGTAGCCTCTGGTGCAGACTGACAGCTGCCTGTGCTGCCTGACTGCTGGCCGGGCACCTTGGCACAAGTCATAATGCAGAACTTTATTTTTGTTTCTCAGTGGAAAACCACCACCTACCATAAACTCACAATTAGTCTTGCTGTAGAGTTAATGCATCTGTTACCTTACTGTTGTAGTGGATAAACTTTAAACTTACAATATTTTAATGTTACCAATATGCAAGCTGGGTTAATGGGATAAGGAACACATTTTGAATCAAATCATCATAAAGAGAAGGGAAAAAAATAGGGTTTTTTAGGCCTTGAAACAAACTCATCATCCTTTTTTGTGCAGTAGGCAGTATTCTTCAAATCAAAAGCAAATCTTTTAAAACCAAGGTTGAAGTTAATTTTATCAACTGTGTGTCTTGGAAAATACCTACCTTGTTTGAGCATTATTTCTCTATGTGAAGCCATGACTATGTTTACAAGCGTAGCAAGACCTTAAGTGACTTACTTTATACAGCCATTTGGTATTGCTCTACACACCAATAATCCTTTAGTATAATAAAATATATGTCTTTGCTTCTTTACTAGAAGTTATAGAGAAGTCTTCTGATCAGCCAGCTATGAAAAGCACCATGACTGGTTCTGCCCAGAAGCTGCATGAATACATGTGGAGCAGAAAAGTTGCTCTTTATAGCCAGCTGTAAAATTCTTTCAAACCCTGTGAATGTTCAGCCTGAGAAGGCTTTTCTCACAGAGAAATAGATTAGCTTCAGCATACCAGCCTTCAGCAGTATGTACGAGTCAAGATTGCACTCCAAGCCTACACTTCACTGGTGAAACTCAAAGTCAGCAAGCCCATTTCAAGAAGAAAAACAGTTTGGTTCCAGTAAGCTACCACAGAACACGCTCCAGATTTGACAAACGTTGTAATTAGTTGCTTTTGTGTGTTTAGTACACAGTGCAAATGCTGTAAAATGCTTTTCATATGATGCAACATTGCCAGCAGATAATCATTCGAGCATTAAACCAAAAGAATTTGTGTATATCCTACAAGCTGCAGGAGGATAAGAAAATGTAAACAAAAACTAACAGCTGAATTTTTCAGATGATAACGTTCCTTTTCTTTTGTTAAACTGATTCATTTCTAAATGTTACTTTTTGTCAGTTTCTCTAGAAACTGATTAGAAAACCCTAAACCAATGTGAAAATGCTTTTTGTTTCTGTCCTAGTTTTGACTGTGTGAATTTTTTAGAACATTTTCAGTTTAATTATGCAGCACTAAAATTTGCAATTAAACTGAAGTTGCAATTGAAGCTGCTCGTTTTAGCCAACTGTCAAATTTACTGTGGTATTCTGAAATAGGGGCCTTTATTCTTATGAGGTGTTTTGGAAAAAAATGACTTTAAGCAGGAGAAAAATGTCATATCTCTCAGTTCTATCACAATGGGACAACAATTTAAAAGATACCTGACCAATGAAGCTAATGACTCTCTAAAGACAATGGAATTAGTTCCAGGTAATGCCTTAAATTATTGGTATACTGCAAGTATGGACAGTATTGAATAAAGTCTTTTTTTTGCATATTTAATCTGTTGTGTGAAATGTGTTTTTCAAATGTAGGTGGAAGGCTAATGTTGCTTTAAAATAATCTTGTGATAACCTACTTGTCTTAGGGATATCTGACATGCCATGTTTTGCAAGATGCTATGACGCAATTTGATGGATACTGTGTATTATATGAGACTACGAATCTTAATATCTCTGTTCCTCTGTTTTAGCATGTGATGTACAGCTCTGTGTACATAGAGCATCTCAGACTAGTGTCTGAGACTACCCTTTTCCTCTAAGCCCTAGGCATTTTTATCACTGTGCCAATAAAAGGAAAGGGATTTATGGGGTACTGCTTTTTAATTCATTCAATTCTCTGTTCATTGTGAGGTTAATGTTGTTGATCTATTTTTCTCTTGAAACAAATAAAAACAATATGTGCTGACACTGACTTTGACTTTTGACATGGGAGATAGAGGTCAACATTTAATTCTATATTTATAGACTGCATGAACAATATTATCTGTATTAAAAAGTGTTCTCTCAGTCCTTGTCATTTTACAACTTAGTTCAGTAGCTTATATCACATTGAACATTTTCTCCAACTCTGATCAGGGTGCCATCATTCACAATGCTGCACTTAAGGGGTTGTCAGCCTTTCCATTAGAAACACCTTTTTTCAAGGGTTCATAACTTGACCAGCTAAAAAAATTACACTAAGACTGACCTGGGGCTTTATTTTAACCAAAACATACATTAAAAAATGCCCCAAACCCACCACCCAAAAACCAACAAAAACCCCAAATTTAGCCAGGAGCTGACTTCTTTGGCACATGTTTAATGGCCGTTTTCATTTAAGAAAATATTTATCACGCAGGTATAACTCTGCATAATTATTAATCCATTTCTATCTTTCTGAAATATTCGTGGCTGTTTATATTTAAAAGAGGTGCTTGTTTGTCCATTAATAGATGCCTCATGCCCAGACTACTCAGAAATTGTGTACTGGTAACACAGTTAGTGACGTTATTATTGTAATGAATGCACGCGGTACAGCTATACCTGTATAAGCCCCCTCACAGATGAACTTAAACTTCTTGTAGACCATTTTCATTCTCAGATGGAAATATGCTTTTATAAGAATTTTTTACTTTCAGGAAAGGAGGAGGAAGGACCATCACGTTTTGTTTGCAGTGAATAAAGAGGTGTTGTGCATAAGTATGCCTTATGATATGGAACAGGACCTTTGGATCCCTGGAGCAGGTAAAACTAAAGTGATTTCATTGGGACAAATCTTTAGAGTATCTATGCTGTTCTGACTTTGCTGGGTATAACGACCTTTGCTAATTTTTATGAGCTAAGGCCAGGCGTGAGTAAACATGCTTTATTTTATTCTTGTTTGCAGGATAAAGGCCCTTGCTGTACCTTATATTCAAAAAAAGTAAGTGAATTATCAATGCAATTATTAACTTGCATTTGTTTCCAGAGATTATCCACTCTTCCTTTAGTCAATGGCAAGAAATTTGAGATCAAAATTCTCTTCCAGTAACATTTTCTACAGGTCACTTACATGCTTTATCCACCTAAATATGTATTCCCTTGATAGAAATAAGAGTGAAAAAATTGAATAACTCATACAGTTTAATCTATGTGTTTTTAAAATATCTTAGCGTGCATTATCTTTATGTAAAAAAAAAAATCCCAAATAGTTATTGCAATCTGTAAGTTTTTGAAGTATGTGAGGTTTTTATACTGATATGCAAATACAGTAGTCCATACTAACTGCCAAGGAGGGTTTTTTTAAGTAAGGTTTATAGAAATTAATACGCATTTTTTAAAAGTGTTTGGTAATTCATACATCATTCTTGGAAAGCAGAGAATCTACCATATTTTGTGTGTGTCTATCCTAATAAGGGCTGTGAAACTGGAACATTGCTGGATCTTGTTACATACCATGCAGCTCTGAAAAGTTTTGCATTAAAATGAACTCATAAAGACTCTTAGTGCTTGCTCCTCAGCAGATGGCAAGAGGTGTTTATTTGCCTTACAGAATTCTTTCTGTTTATACATAGAGAAATGGAGAGGACAGCTCTGAAGGATCGGGCTTGTACTTGTAGGACCATTTCAAATAGATACTGTTTCTATTAGCATTAAAAGTTATGCACTCTCTTTCTAACCAGCTTTACCTTTACATTGAAACGGTTCCAAATATTGGACTTTCTTGGAAAAAAAATAGAAATATAGCTTCCTGATGTGGAACCCTGTGTGATGAAGAGTTAAATGTAGGGGCTTTTTTTAGTAGTCAAATCTTTTATTTTCCATTCTGTTTTCTTCTTTCCATCTCTCTGATTCTCTGTTAAACAGCTCCTGCTCTATTTCTGGCACTTTTGAACTTTATTTCTCTTTCCTTGTCCTTTTTCCTTCCATGTGTTTGCTGGTTTCATTGTCTCTTAGCTGCCATTCCCCATTATTATATCCCTCAATCTGCAAATCCTCTCCCATATGTGCTCTTGTCCTTCCCTAGGCCTCCTGCCTTTTGATTTTTTCCAGATCTCATTTCCTTTTCACCTGATCTGGCTTTATTCAACTCTGCTCTTGTCTATCTTTCGGCCTGTCTCAGGCCTCCCTTTTTTCCTTCTGTCCAGTTGTGAATCCATAAACTAAACAAGACTTTGGCAGAAGAAGTCAACAAATGTGGTGTTCAGACCAGAACTTGACAGCTGGAAAAGAAAAAGGGAGATGCAAAAGCCAAACTTTTGATTACACTGGTGTGAATGCTTTTTAATCAATAAAATATTCAGTGAAGGTAACCTCTTTTCTGCTTTCGAAGTTTCCTGCAGAAGATTGAGACATTCTGTATTTTATTTAGTTAACATTATTTATGAATTTTATTTGAACACGTTTGTCCTGGTTTTTTGCAAGGGTATAAAATGTTATTATTTAAGTTCCTTGGTTGAGTGAGTTACAGAACTAGGAACTGCACAGATCGAAGACTTCATCAGTATAAAATTAAAAATTCATAATTATAGTTAGGGAATTATTCAGATTGAAATTTAAGATATGATTTGAAGTTAGAATTTGTTTTTTCTAGAAAGAAGAACTGCCAAATAACATCACATCAAGTGTCAGTTATATTTGCTATTTTCCTCCAAAATTCCTGAACAAGGAATCTTACTAATTTGCAGACTGCCTGATCTCTCCCAGTTGGGTATCTTGCATCTGTGCTACTTGAAGATGAAGCTTTTAAATACAGTCATAGTAACTGACTGGTTTTAGGTTTGGTTTGGTTTGGTTTTTTGGTCCTGTGCTGCTTTACTGAGGAGAGATGGATGCACTATGTTTGCAGGAGTTGCCTGCACAGTGGGAGTGTCAGCATATTTACACATGTCAGGGTGTATTAGGAGTGCATGGAGCTGTAAATAGTAAACACGTTAAGACCATGTTACTCCTAACATGACAGTATCAAAAACATCTAGAGACATGCTGATTTTTGAATGAAAGACTAAAAGGCTAATCTAATAATCACATACCCTGTCCACAAAACTCCCATTAAATCATGTCCCATTCACCTGAAACCATTTCCAAATGCCTGCTGTTTTTTTAAATAAGTAAAATTAAAACCCCAATGTTGTTTCCATGATAGCAGTGTTTTAGTTACAGTTCCCAATTAAAAAAATAGTTCCCAGTCTGAAAGCGTCAGACTGGATCACATTCCCTGTTAAATGAAGAAAAGAAAGAATCTACTGTCTGGTGACCTTTATTTTGGCTGAAGGCTAATAGGCATTGAGCTCTGCAGGGAGAAAATTCTCCCAGGAAATGTGCATACTCATATTACTTTATTTACGTTATTGTATTCTAATTCAAATAAGAGTGGTATCAGTGCTATCTATGTATGTGAGACTTCCCTGCACTGTTTTGTAGCTGAGGTTGTTGCATGCCCTCCCTCCTTCCCACTCCCCACAGCAACCAGAGTGGTGGGTGTTGGGGCATTTCTGCCTCCCGCCACCTTGCCTGGAGCGGGCGTGCGGCTCACCACAGCCCTCAGGGGCTGGCATTCCTCTCTAAAAAGGGCTGTTGCTGAAGGCTGCTGCTTCTCTTGCAGCTTCTTCCTTAGAAAACGATGGCTTAGTTCTCCTTAGAGAAAGCTGGGCACGTCCTGCAAGGATCCTCTCAGGTTTATGTTTGTGGTTTGTTTTGTAGCATAGGTTATTTTTCTTTACAAAGAATGGGCCCAATTTGCAGCTGGTCTCTGTGTATCGTCCTGATGTGTGGGTGCAGCAGAAGCCAAGGAAAGGACACAGGAGAGACTTCGACTTCCTGAGATGACAGTCAGACTTCTGTGATGACAGGAAAAAAGACATTTTCACTGAAGGATCCAGCTATGACAGAGAATGGGGACGGGCTGTGTTGAGGAGGAAGAGTTGCAGGAAATTGTTAAAAGTTGCTGGTCAGAGGGAGGTGAAGAAAGAGACCTGCCCTGGGAGGGCAAAGCACATAAGGGGCCTTGTCTGTTTTGAAGGGTCCCTCTTGCAGGTTGTGTTTGGGTGCAGCCTGTCTTCTGAGTGCTGGTGCTCCCTTCTCTGGTGCTCATTTTCACACGTGCAGGCAGGTTCACATCAGAGTTTCACCAAGACATTTCACCATCCCGTATCATACAGGAGTTTGAGTGGATTAACTAGTTGAGTCATATTTCTGGGATTTTTACAGATCATGTCCCTCATGTTAGTATTTCTTCCCACCCTTGCAGGCAGAGGCTTTCTGCTGTTACAATACTGCTGTAGGAGTTCTCTCCTGGAGTGCCTGAGGGGTCTACATTGTGCCATACCTTGCTGGCTTACAATCTCCTCGTGCCCATGTGTGGGTGAGCATTGCGTTTCACTAAGCAGCGCTGCACCCAGGCACAGCTAATAAATGATTTAAAAAAAAAAAACCCCACACTTACAGCTCTGTGGTAGAGAAGCCCTGGTTGGGAAACCAGAGACCTGTTTCCTTTGATGCTTTTCTGTCTTGCAGGCTATCCCAGTGGCCTTACTCTTCAAGAGGAGGAGAGCAGAAGGAACCTTCTCTTCTGCACCTAGAACAAAAGGCGAGCACATGTCTGAAAAGTGGCACTAGTGCTTTCCTGGCTGGTGGGTGCAGAGACACTGAGCTTGCTTTAAGGGAATTCAGGAATTTCCCTGAAACAATGCACCTTCAGGAGTGGAAAAACTGCAGTGAAATAATCTTTATCTAGGGAATATTTTATTGCTTGCTGCCTGAGAAGAGCCCTTAATGTGGAATTTACCTGTAAATATGCTGTTTTCACATCTATTTGCTTTGTTTTTTTACTCCTGTGAATGGGAAGACATGACATTAGGGATGTGGTATCTGCTGCTATTTGTTGTGAAGGTTCTGCCTCCCAGGACGTCGTTTGCCCAACTTAACTAGTACCGTTCCTCAAAAGTTAAAAAAACCTACCACAGCAGTGATGAATCTACTGACAGATATCAGATGTTTTGCTGGGGTTTAAAAGAATATAAAAGAAATCAAACTCTTTAATCTTCAGCAGAGTTAACAGGTGTTTGTATCAGAGAGGTAATGAAATGTTGCCTCAGGTAGGGAAATAGTGCTGCAGAATACCAGTAAATCAGAATGCTCTTCTTGTTCAGAGCTGACTGAACTTGCTTTCAGTAGTTCAGCATATCTTTGTTTATAAATCTAAATGCTATTGTGTTGTATTGTACTTTGCAGTGTAATAAATTGTAACATTCAACGTTAACTGGTCAGGCTTCAGTGATAACAAAAGTTCAGCAGGCTGGTGGCACTCTGATCAATATTGCCTTCTATTTATAGTATTGTTACAAATTGAAGTTTTATTTAAATTAGACAATGCTGAGAAGCTTACAGTAGATCAATAAACTAAAATACAGTAACGGATTTTAATTCATGGCTGATAGGCTGCTACTCTTTTGTCACATGCATCCTTAATGTCCCCTAAACAAAATCACATTTACATATACTGCAAAAGACTGTTGCATGGCAAAACTGTTTCAAAAGAAGCAAGACTGGCTGTGCAATGAGCAGGAAATGCTCAATGAGGGAAAAAGGCCAGACAGTTTCTGTTTGGCTGGGAATTTGTTGTTTGCTTCTTTTGCTATTTTCCTATTCAGTACATCAGTTTAATCTGAAGTATATATAGTGTATGCAATATAGATAGTGTTAATGCTCAGATTCTGCTCTCATATATTTACACCAACGTATCTCCAGTGAGAGCAGTACTGATTTTTTATTACTTCATCTATGTTGTGAGATTAGGTTTTAGTTCAATATGACATGTCTTGTTTTTAGAGGCAGCTAGAGTCACTAGCTTTCGGGTTTTGATTGGTGATGTGATGACCCAACAACTATTGAACAATATTTGTAGTACTTTTGGTTGAATTAAAATATGAGGTTATCTCGAAATTATTAGAATTTTATTTGTGTCAGGTCTATCTAATCATTAGGTGATAGCTCATATGTGATCCACGAACAATATCTGAGCAATCAGCCCTGGGTGTGTGCATCGGCTGAAGACAAAGGAATTGACATGTTCCTGCTGACACAAGAGGAATTGTCAAGAATCTTAATTACATATTAATCATCATGGTCAGTTGGCACAACCAACAAAGTCTCTGTAACACTATCCAAAATAAACTTAAAATGATGGTGCTAGAAAAAAATCACTATAGAGCTTTAACAATGCCACTGATTTCTCTCAAAGAGTTTTGAGATGGTGATTAATAGGGAGATATGCCATTAGACACTGTTAATTTTTAAACAGGGGATAAATATTCTTATTAGAATTCCCATTTTGCTCTTCCAACAGCAAGCATAGGTGCTTTAGAGCTGAGGGAATAATTCAGTCTGACCTCCTAAATGACACTGATGAAAAAAATTTTTAAAAAGCCATATCTATTGTATATTGAACAAGACTTATAATTTTATTTCCTCAAAAAAAGACCAAAAAAGATACAGCATTTTCTTTTCAACATAGAAATCCTAAATGGCAAAGCCTAGGCTGTGTCTCCCAAAATCTGCTGAACCTTCACATGTCCTGCTGGTTCACATGCAGATATAATGGTCCTGTGCACTTGTTATGGAGACAGGAACACTCAAGGCTCTTCTGTTTCTTTATTCCAAACCTCACTTTGGATTCCACTGTTGCTATTGTTCCTTCCTACCAGATGTTTCAGATAAGATCAGAAGGAGGCCAAAGAAATAAAATACCTGCTATCGAGAAGGCTGCAGCAGAAGGTCTTAAGGAAAAAACAGGGCGATTCACGGGCAGCTAGAAAAGTTCTGGATTAACTAAGTAAACACATCTTCTCACCCGAGCTTAACTGTTCTCTCTGTCATGCCTAGAGATACACAATGAATGGACATTTGTGGTAGGTGTTTGATGTGTGTGGATCTTCCTGCTGGTGTCTGGATGTGAGAGGTGAGAGAGGAACAGCAGGAGTGAGTGTCATAGGGGGTGTGGATGTGGATGGGTTATAGGGGATGATTATAGGGGTTTGCTGAGGTGCTGATGAGATAGTTGCTCTTCTCAGCACTGGTGATACAGATCATTGCTCCTGTGGGAAATGTGCACAATAACAAATTGGGGGGGGGGCAGGCATCTCTGGTATGGATGGAGGGCACTGAACATCCTCTCTAGTGTGGAAGGGTCTGACCATGGGAAAGTAAGAGCAAAGCTGAATATTTTTCACTTTCCCTTAGTCTGCTGATTCTTCTGTCCTCCCAGTTATCTTGTTCTCGAGGTCAGTATTCTTTATACACTGCCTTGTGTCTCCTGAAGTTAAGTTTTACTTTCCTTCTAGCCTTGTGTTTCCTTACAAGTCTCTAACTGTTTTAAAAATATATTTATTTTTATTTTTTCTCCCTTCTTTGCTGCCACCGGGCTGTTCCCCCTTCTTTTACTGACTGCTGTGGCTGTCCGCCTTCTCAGTGTGTGAAGTAACATTCAGATCAAATACAGAAGGAAGTAGAGCAAGCTTTTAACTTCAGCTGCGGGAACAGTTGGGGGGGAGCTGCTTTCTAGCAGCAGGAAACATTGTCATCTTGTTCTCTGAGAATTTCTGAGGTTGGTTTTCCCCAGATCAAAATGTAAAAGAGACTCTACTTCATCCAGAGATTATACTTATATGTGTGTGTGTGTGTGTATGCATACATACACACAAAAATTATGTATTTTCTTTAATCTTGACCTTCTCTCCTCTCCTCTCAGATAGTCTTCCTCCTCCACCTCAGCAGTGATGAGAATCTCCCCGAGAGACCTAAACCTACAGAGTGTAAAAACTGGAGAGAGATTATCTTGTGCCTTTTCCTGGTTTTTGTCATCATTCTCCTTTTTGGTTGGATGACAGCACCATGATCTAGGGAGAGAGTGAAACAAGCAAACTGTCTGTACTCTGCCCCATTTGGCAGAGAATACTAAGATCCTCTGAAATTAAAGTTCATAGTTTTAATAGCATTTTTGAGTCCTCATCTTGCATATTAGAACTTAGCCAGGTATTAGGTAATTTAGATAATAAATTATCTTCAAAGTGACCCATCATCTTAGTATTTATTTTTTTTCTAGAGGATGTAAGGCATAAAAGCAAGCTTTGTAGTTTTATATCTGTCAGCATGTCACATAAATATCTCAGTAACTACTGATCTTATCACCATAAAACTTCCATTTATACAGTTAGACATGTCATGTTGGTCAGTTGCACAAAAAGTTAAGCACATGCAATATTAAACTCCAACCCATGCCAGCTCCATTAGCCCACATCTTGAAGTTCTCTCTGAACACTATTAGAGGAGAAGTGGGGGAGGAGCAGGAGGCAGCATACAGCGGATTCAGATGAGGACGGACTCATTTTGAAAATTACTGAAAGGATGAAAGAGATTGCAGAGGGATGTTTGGACCCTTAGTATTTCCCCCAAAATCAAAAGATCTCTTTTCTGTTTGATGAATGACTTTAATAGTTTTAATGACCTCATATAATTTATTTGATCGTATTGTTCACTTTTATTAGAACATTGGTCTAGCAGCAATTCAACTTGCATGTACCTTTGCATGTCAGAACTGGACTTCGATCTCAATTTGCCATCTTAACACTTATATTAATTTTTAGAGTTTTTATATTAAACAGTTAAATTCAGCAAATGCTGAAGTTACTTATTTTTGTAGGATTGAGGCTGGTTTCTAACTCAGACTTAGCGGGAATGTCTCTTTAAAAAGCAGTGTAAGGAATTATTTATCTAGAGTAAAGTTTGTTGGGAGTAATAGTTTAGAAATTGTGCAATCTATTAATTTGATTTATGTTTAAAAAATTCTTATGAATACTGCAATTAATACTGATTCCTACTCTTAAGCTCTGCTGCAGTTCACATTTTAAGCCCTGTAGGCTGAAGTAGTCTGTTTCTAGAAATATTTTGCATGGTACGTTATGTGTAATTCCAGGCATTGTCAGTTAGGTGATGTTAAGGGACAGTTTTATAAAAACATACATGGTTAATTATGTGCTAATTTGAGCAAGTAATTAATTCATTTTGTGTATGGAGATTATAGCAAAAATGACTGAAAAATATGTAACTGGTCCACTGTAAAGCCTGGATACTAAATTGGCTACTTGCATGTGCATATGTGCTTCCACAGATACTTGCAGCAAATTGCAGGTAAAGTAAGCATTAAGTGTCACACACATATCTGTGCTTGGGCCAGATTTTTCTGCCTCTGGAAAATATGAAGAATCACTAACTTTGCATCTTTGTGTTTGTTTTTACATTTGCATAGATTCGGCAGTGTAGCACATTATTTACTCTAAGAAATACAGAGAATATCTCTCATCTTCACAGATATACATGAGGCTGCATTTTTTTTTGCACCACTGATAGCAGAAAATCTCTCTTTTTCTGTCGTTAATGATACAAAATCAACTTTGCAATGGTATTTTCTACAAAAACAGTGTATTGAAAATAATAGTGTCTAAATTTGGATGTGTTCAAGAATGTCACAATACGAAGGGTTAGTCCAGTATTCAGAAACAGTAAAACACTTGCAGTGCTGAAAACACGCATGCTGTGTAAAGGCATGTAGTTTTCCTAATTTTGTTTGAAGCACTTATGTGTGGTCTCCAATTTTTCACTTATAAAGCTCTGTTTAATTTAAGGCTGGGTTGAGTGTGCTTGTTACTGAGTCCACCATTGTCAAGACTGGTCATTATAAAAATATTAGAGCCAACCTTGATTTGCCAAGATCCCAAATGAAGAGGAATCAAGGAGAATTTGAATAGTGGTCTTTTTTCCTTCTCCTGAAGGAGACATTATCAAGTCATTAGCTACAAGCCTGCACAGAGGCCCCAACTGTGACTCTTAAAGCAAGAAATACATTTCTTGTAGTTAAGATTGACTTTCAGCATGCCAGCTGTCCCTCTTTTGGAAGGATTTGCCTTATTTTTCAAGTAGAACATGTGCCATCTTGATTACCCAAACTCTTAATTCAATGCTGTTTAATGCTTTGTCTCCTCAAAATATCCCTTATATCCAGCTTTGATTGGTGGATAGACGTACCAGTACTGATCAGCTTAATTACCAGTGTGAGGCAGCGCAATGCGGACATGAGGTAGCAGCACACCTTTCCCAGCATTCTGAGGTAATTAACCAAAAAATATTTCCCTGCCACCTGTCTAGCCTTGGAGAAAATCCAGTTTTCTTTCCAAGCTATGAGAAAGGGGGATCAGAGCAGAATTTGGGTAGCAGGGTGGCTTATCCATGTATTTTCTGTTCTTCCTACAGTCATTTGCAGTAGTAAGTACCGAGGTTGAGGCTGCTACCCCCTTTCTTTCCCAACTCCTATTATGGTAAATACAGAAAAAAACCCTGTAAAGCATTAAGGTGAGCTATATAGGAAACCAGAGTTTGTGAAGACTGCAATGCTGAATATACCTTTGGATGCATCAAGTACAGACACCAACAAAGTTTGGATTTACTGTGGCCTGGCTAAAATTTCTCATTTTCTTTCAGTTGTTCAAAGCTTAAGCTCAATCCAGCAGCATATTAAAAACTTAAATTTTCTGTGTGTTCAGTGCTTAGAGGAAATGTGCTGTAATTCTTACCATGCCTGGGTGAAAACATATATAGTCTATTTACATTCATTATCTACAGCAAATTAAATATAAAATCTCTCACTCCTCGGTGCTTTCACTGATACAGCATTCAAATCCAAAAGCAGCAGTATAAAACATCACAAAAATATAACATGGATAAAACAATGTTGCTTTTGACTAATAATTTTGTTTCTTATATTATACTGGAAAGGTATATCACAAATTAAAAAGTGATGATAGCAATTCTGGAGTAACTTCTGAGTTCTGATGGCTTTCCACATACATAGATTGTAAACCATGCGAGATAACGGGTGCATTCATCCGTCCATGAAGAAGACATCTCTGGTTAAAGCATCCCAGCTGATCTAAAAATATTTTTCTGAGACACTGACATACCTTATGGTTTCAAGTGGTCTTTAACAGGTTTTGATTCAATGAAGATTGTACAAACCAAATAACTTTGCCGTTATACTAAAGTCTATTCCCATGTCATGTTTCCAGAAAACAACTCATGTTTGAGACACGTTCAATTATCTGTGGTTAGATTTTTTTTAATGCTGGAATAGTTATTCTGCCCTAGCTCAGGAATAGCTAATGGAATTTCATTCAAGCCTCATTTAAAAAACAAAACCCACACTTTTTGGCAGGATACAAGTGGGAAGAGATTTAGTCCATGAGATATATTTTATCCTGGCATGTAGGAGAACAGTGGGTGGAAAATGGTTTCCCCTGTAGCCTGTTAGAAACTTTAACTATCTGTCAGTGATTGCTATGAATGTGGTGCATGACATGTCATGCGAATTCACATAAATAAAAAGGGAAAAGCATCCTGTTCAGGACCTTCTATGGGAGGGTTGGGACAAAATATATGATGAGGAGGAGAGAATGGGTTTATATTCAAAACTTCTAGGAGGAGACCTCTGGAGCCCTTGCTAGGGTAATGAGGCCTTCTGCAGTATTTGTCTTCGGATTGCATTTATTACTTTGTCTGCCCTGAACAGATGATAACGAGGAAGGTTAAAAGGGAAGTTTATTGCCAGTGCTCAAGTGTTTATGGGTTCATTGTTCAGAATCATATTAGTTGTAACCATGACTCTGTGATACAAACAGAACTTACAAAAGGTGAAATTTAAAATTGTTGAAAAATTTTTTAAAAGTGTGCATACACTATGAAAATATATATACTTGGAATTAAAGTGTCTACAGCCTACCACTTTACTGACAGAAAAAAGTGAGGTTTTAGCTATTTGAAATCTGGTCATATGCGAATTAGTGACTCTTGTCCTTTTTCCTTTAATACTTTTTAATCAGTTGAAACTTCTTATGAATTTTGGAAGTGCAGGGCAAGGAACCTGGTAAAAAGATGTCATTTCCACTCATGCCATTTAATTTCTACCTGATAAACTTGCTCTGCAGTGACCTGTAGCTTTAACTGAGGTCAGCAGGAGTGCCAGAATTACTAAGCTGTATGTTGGAACTCTAGACCCTGGGCATTTAATTAGAAAGCTCCAAATTTTGGAAGCAGTATCCCCTGCTTGCTCTGTTTTAGTGCAAATCCACATAACGAAACAGCATTAAAGTCAGTACTGTCAGCAGCTCTGATCAGACTGTTTGCAGAGGTGGTGGTGGCTGATTCATGCCGTGGTGGTGTAGCTGTGGCCAGTGGGGCTTTTGGGGCCTCTTGGCTGCTTTTACTGAGAACATGTGGGGTTTTTATCAAGTTTCATCTTGCTGGGTTAGGCACCCAAACCTTCCATTGAAGGCCATGGTTTGGTGGGTGAGCTAAAGGGCATCAGAGCTCTCCCATACTGCGCGAAGGGACCAGCTTCCGGGCGTTGTGAGCAAGCGCTGAAGGTGAACAAGGAGGTGGCTGCGGTGAATTCAGGGGTTTGCTCCCAGGATAGCTACTTTAAAGGCAGCCACCTAGGGGGAAAAAAAAGGCAAGCAGGCATGAGCTTCAACTTGTAAAAGACAAAAAGCTCCTGAAGCGTCTGTATTTCTGAAGAGACTTGTTGGTGAGCTGCGGGAAGGTGAGGGGGGGGCCGGCAGGGCCCTCCTGAGGCAGGCGTGGCCCCTCAGGGTGGGCGCCAGTGAAGGCCAAATGCCAGGCGTAGCCCCAGGTCAGTGCTGGAAATCCCGTGGCAGCGCGAGGCTGAGGGGGTCCTTGGGTTGGGGGCAGAGGGGCAGGAGGCAGCTTAGGGCCATGAGGACCCTGTGGTGCTGCTGGCAGGTCTCCAGGTGTCCTACAGCTCTGCCACTGCAGCTTCTCACAGTGAAACTGCAACTTCTTGGTAGTTAATATTTCCCAGGACAGCAGGGGTAAGGGACATGCCTTTTCAGTCATTCCTTGATCTAGGATGTCTGTGTATCTCTGATCTATTAGTTTATGTTTTTTTCTTGTTTGTTTGTTTGTTTTCAGTAAGAAAATTTACCTTTAAATCTATTGAAGATTTCTGTTCTAAAATAAGCAGCTTACTGATGTTTCTCTGCAGTAACTGAGGCATTCCCACCTTGGGGCAGAGCAGCAAGCCTGCAGGTAGCCCTGCCTAAGGAGCAGGCAACTCTTCCACAGTGTCTGAGGTGGACACGTGCTGTGGGGCCGACAGCCGTGAGGGATCCTCTCACAGCAGAGGCCAAGGCAGCAGCTCAGACCTCCGAGTGGTTTTCCTGATTTGATTTACCTCCCGTCTTAAGCATAAAAGGAAAGCAATTGGATTTATTTCACTGAGGCAAGCCACTGACTTCTGTGTGTAGTGCCAGAAAAGTTGTTGAGAAAGAACTTTGAAAAATCCTCAGAAATAGGAATGTACTTTGTAATACTCTCACTTTTTCAGTGATATTTATTTAAATGTTACTTAGATTACTATCCATTTTTAGTTAAAATTACCATTGAGATCATTAATCATGATAAAAGCATTAATTCAATAAATATCTGATTTGCTGATTTTTCATCTTCTCTACAAGCACATGGATTAGATGAAAAAGAAAAAAAAAAAGTATTTTTATTCCTATGTTGTCTAAATCCTTTTTGCTGTTCTGTTTATTTGTTTATTTAGCCCTTGTCCTTTGTCTAACTCTGAGGTGTGTAGTACTGTGATATTGAAAAAATAAGCTCAGTGATTTTTAGTTGGCTTTTTTATGCACCAAAATGCCTCTTCTGGATGCATTTTCTGACCTAGATTCAAGTTACAAGCAGGAACTTCTGGATTAGGTAAGGAGTAGTTGGTTTGAGTTGTTCTTTACCATATGATTTTTTATGTTTCATAACTGTGCCGGAGAATTTACATCTGGGATTCAATGTCTTTGTTTCAGTGGCTGTAATGAAAAAAACACATATTTATTCAAGATTCCTGGTGCAAATATATTGAAGGGAAGTTAGTTTTTTTCCCCTTGGGAATTTATACTTTAGTTCTCTGACTCATTCTTTCAGAGTGAGAAAGAGAGACTTTAGTGTTATATAATGAAGTAGTTCATGGTACAATTAATATGATGTAGGAAAACAGTAACATGATATGCTGAATTTAAATAACCAAAACTGATCAAGGGGGCATCAGCATTAAATGCTCAATAGGATTGACATAACAAATACAAGATGGCCACTACATTTAAGTTGAAATCCTCTGTCACCCACTGATACATTCCAGGGAATTTTGTTGATAGACTAAACATTTTGGTAGTCTTTCTATTATTTCTTCAAGCCATCAGCTTTTAATTTTCTCTTTCTAGTTAATATACTTGTGTATAATTTAAACAGAAAACTGTTCCGTTTCATCATAAAAGATTTGTCTGTTATTTTTGGTGTGTAAATCAAGTGGACAGCAAAACATTCTTGAACTTGTTTTTTGAGGCATTTGTTGACAACAACAGGAAAAGAGATCACAGAGACCGCCAATAAGTGTGGACATCAATTATTTTTTAATTGTATAGGAGTACAGTACACTAATTAAAACTAGTATATCTTGCAATGCCAAAGGCAAAATTAATTATTAATTTTTATTAATATTCAGAAGTAGCACAAGGAATACATTAAAAAAGATTTTGTGGCTGTGACTGAGATCTTGTTTTGCTTTATATTTTAGTAAAAATAGTATGTTAGCTAAATTTGAATAGTTAAATATGCACTGAAGAGATTATATGCACTGAACAAAAATATTCTCTTTAGGCTGGTTATCCAGTGACAGAATATAAGAGGTAGGAAAAATTGTTTTAAAATCCAGGACTTTAGTTTAACTGGTTTATCTGACGAGTACAAATACACATGTTATCCTGCTATTGTTACGGTGAATACTTTAACTATTGAGTTGAGTAATTTAGTTATAATATCTCATATTCAGTAGAATAATCTACTTTAAGCTTATCCTAGGGTCCAGCTCATCAAATTAGATGAGTCCTGCATTGGTTAGACTAACCTGATGTGCTTCTGGACAGGGTTATTCCTCTGTCTATGAGCAAGTTATTTACTTGTTTATTTGTTTGTTTGTTTACTTATTTATTTCCCCCACAACTTAGATTTCAATCTGCTGTAGATAACTCATTTGGAAACTGCCAATCTTGGTTCAGAATCCTATCAGAAAGGAAGTTTTTGTATGAAAAATTAAGTCTTTTGCCACTGTTGTTGACAACACATTAATACGCTCTTTAGGCATGAGTTCAGCAGAGTAAGTTATGGAATGCAGAATTTTAATTTTTGGAATTCACAATTTTTTTATAAAAAAGCTTCTGAAGTCATTTGTGTTTAGGTTTATTGAAATGAGCATGGAAGTGGTATAACAGAAAAAAAATGGTAACTGTCATGAAACCAAATAATGGTTTGTAAAAGGTTAGCTTGTGTCTGGTAGTGTTTTGAATGTTATCTCCTATTGTTATGGCAATGGTGTACTAGAAATCTTATCAGAGCAGTTGCATACTGTTGTGAGTTTTTTTTCTAGGCCAATGAGTTTCAATCTACTTGTGAAATTTTAGATTTTTAATTTTTTTTTAACTCTGCCTCGAGAGGTTTCCCTCTCTCTAATCATTGCATAGAAACATTGAGTTCTACATCTCACCTGTTAGTGTTCTTAATTACAACAATTCCTGTAGTCATTCATGTACTCCCTAGAAATATGTACACTGATGGCTATATTTTAGTATTTGTTTAGATGAAGTCTAGAATAAATCTCTTACGTAGCCATGCCTATTTTAAAAGTGGAAACAGTACTGAGGAGTTTAGCTTTCACTTCACTCTAGCATCTTGAGCTCCTATTGCAGCAATACATAAAATATGATTTTGTCTTAGAAGCTGAGTTTGATTGTTACAGAGCTTGCTTTAAATTTTGTTACAGCAAAGCTAACCACCAAAGAACTCAGTTTTCCAATGTTTTATTTGTGTTCCATGTAAGTGTAGATGCTGTTCTTGTCCGCTTAAACCAGCCTGTTGCATTAGAGAAGTCAAATGGTGCCATCTCTTTGAGTTGTAATTTTGTTAACAAAAGAGTGGTGATAATATTCAGCTTTAGTTTACCATCAGACCTATATTGCCCATGGATTCCTAACCCTTTAGTGCTCTGTACAAGGCTTGGAAAATCACTCAAGTAATGTTTCTAGTTTCCTTCTGTCTCTGTGCTTGTGTACATGCAGGCATGTCATAGAGAAGTGAAGAGGAGGAGCTACTAATTCACTTTGCTGTCTCCCAGAGGAATCAGCATATGTGGGAACAGTAGGCTCTTGCAGGCAAACACTGTTCTTCATTCTACTTTGAAGTACTTGCCTTTTCAACTTGTCAGTAAAAATTGACAAAATACAACCCACTTCTAAGAAGATAAATAAAAACTTTTCAAAAAGTTACCTATCACAATTTTGGAAAAAACAGTTCTCAGATTCTCCTGGTAATTCTTCTGCTCACTGTCCTCAATGTATTGCTTTCTCAAGTGAGTCCTGTGTGTTGTCCAGGAAAACCAGAGAGCACCTTATGGAATAACATCAAAGGGAGGCACTTGACAAAGACAGGCAATTTAGATGCTCAGTTGTGGAAATGTATTGACTGAAGATGAAAGCTCTTTAGGGAAGAGACTTTGTCTTCTATTTATATAGAATCTTGCATAATTTAACAAATGTTGGGGACACTATTAATCTCATCCAACTTTAGATGTCTACAGTGTAGCTGTCAATCTAAAGAGAAGATCAATTGCACTCTAAAAGTGCATGTTTCTCTCCCCTGACTATAAAGGGAGCCCTCACAAGTAGCTCAGGTGCAGATAGCTTCATCTGTATTTGGGCTGATGAATCCTGTCTAATATGGCAAAATTATAGTAGCTGATATTTAAAAAAAATCCTTGGGAGTGTACCTCATTCTTAAATCAGCTAAGAAAAATATTGGCAACTGCTGGTTTTGGTTAGTATTACATTTCAAAGTGAAGTGCCAGGAGTTGGTAAGATATCCACAACAGCATCAGTCCATTCATAGCTTCTTGAAACATTAATTCAGAATAAAAATATGAAGTCATTTGCTTGCTTAGAGTAAAAGAATGAAGCTGAACACCTGGGTTGTCAATACTATAATAGCAGTTCAATAGGAAATGCTGTCTCCAAAAAAAGACAAAACAGTATAATTAAAATCCATAAGAGAATGGCAACAAAAAATACCCTATATCGCTGTTGCAGAATCCTCTGGATCAGCTGATACTCTTTTTGGACATCTCAGAAACTGTTTACTGGTATTTTTCAGGGTGGAAATGTTGTTTTGAAATACGAAAGAACATCATGTTCTTCTAAAGCAGTGCCAGTGTCTTATTAGTGGCAACTCACTATGCTTAAAATGTTGGCCATGAAGAGTCCATATACACAGTGAATCAGCCATCTGTTCAGACTTTGAACAAGAGTTTTTAGCCAGCATATATAGACTGATATTACTGTTTCATACAGCGGGCATAAAAATTCATAGCTGCAGCTGACCTGTATGAGAATACAGCCCATTCAAGATAAATGTGTGACAAGCTATTTCCAAAGCTGCTTTAGTTGCTATATGGGAAAGAAATACAAGAACATCCGGAAGAGCATCATATGGTAGATATATGGACTTGTGCTTAACTGAATGATTATAATCTTAATATACATTGAGCAATATTCCAGGCAGCCAGTTTTGTCTTGCTCGCCTCTAAAGGAAATTGTAGGAGGAAAGACGTAAAAG
The DNA here is from genome assembly GCA_907165065.1 of Caprimulgus europaeus. Next base: position 12,205,195 of record OU015536.1, read on the forward strand.
TGCATATATAAGAAACAAGGAAAAAATTACTGAACTATGAGGCTAAAGAGATTTAGTATCGGTTGGCATGGAGTACATGGATGCCAAAATAACCAAGCCTAGATTCAGACTTACAAAATATGTGTTACATCCATTTCCCTAAAAGCTATGGGGTGATGAGACTTTAAAAAGACTGGAGGATTGAATACTTTATTCTTAAATATTTAAATTTAAATTACATGTCTCTGAGTAAAAAAAAAAAAATCACGGAGTACGAGGTATCTGTAGTATGTACTATACCTCTTTTTTTTTCAGACTTTTTAAAAACTTATTTCTGCCATGAATACCTTTTCAATGGAATAAATATTCTTAATTCCTACAGAATGCCTTTTATGAGGCATGAATAGGAAGTTAAAATAAGCTTACTCTTCCAGTTCTCTCAAGATCATTGGACCCTTAAACCAGCTCTAAAAAACCCTGTTTGTTCTAAAAAATAAAGTCAGTATGTTTAGGTTTTGAGGAATTCTAATACTGCCTGTCTTGAGCAGTTCTGTAAAGACACTCTATGCTTGTGTTGGAAAGCACATCAGAAACGTACAAACTGTCCTTTCCAACTCCTACTGGATTTTGTTCATTCTAAGATGTATTTATCGTGCCATCCAAATGGGATGATCTCTTGACAACTGATTAATGTGAGGATAAGTATTAGTCCTGATGAGATGGGATTTTCTTCAGAAATGCTATTTGCTCAGGGAAAAACTCGAAATAGAAAGAAAAGGAAGATATTCTAAAGGACTTAAGATCAAATCTGCCTTTGGTACAGATGTGACTGCATCAAGTTTTATTCATCCTCTCCGCTTTATGTTGCTTTCAGATTCCTTGTACGGAGGGTGCTGACAGTCACTCCTATCTGTAGTATGAGGGAGTATTGCTGTGTTTTAACTATAACAGTGAAGTTTAAAAAAAAACAAAACAACCTGTCATACAAATACTGCTTTAGCAGACCCTTCCTCTAGATCTATGTGTTATTGCATAACTAACTATTCATTTTATTTAAAAAACCACAAAACTTTAACTAATTTATGATCCTGTTTAAGTACAGTTACAAAACAACTAAGGTAGGGCAAGATGGATTATATCCATTCTTTGCATCTTCTGCACAGCTATGTATAAGCAGTTTTACACTGAAGCAACCCAGGAATTAGTTAAGGGCATAGTCATAGAGACAGGATGAGGAAGCGAACCAGCTTGGCTATCAGGTTGTGCCTGCGTAGCTGGCATGCACATGTACGTACATAAAATGAACACACTCGATTGAGAGTCACAGAAAAACTAAGTCAAATGTCATTTTACAGATTGTACTCCGGAGCAGAAATGCCACTTTAATTGAAGGCAACCAGGGAAATAAATACTGTATTTTCAAGAGACATCATGGAGTGCAAAGGTTATGAACAAAGCAGTAACAGCTACAATGAGCCACCAGAAGTAACAGTGAAAACTGTCTTCTATAGCATATGCACAGTTCAGGCCTTTTCTTCACACCTCAGAATGCAACAAGAATATCCATCAAACTCAATCTGTTGCTCTACCAGTGGAGATGTATTTCAAATGAGAGACTGCAGACAGTTACCTGGGAAGATCATCTCTTCTGTTAACAGCTGAGATCTATGGGTAGGTCTGATGTAAACTACTTGTTTTCTCTTGAGCTGTTCACCAACCAGCTAGAGCTTCAAGTGGGAGGCCTCTGTTTTGCAATACTGATTTCTGATGAGCACTTCCTTTTAAAATATCTAGGAATTTGGATAACTATTTTATAATTTATAATCAGCGTATGCCTCAGTAATTTACATTATTAAAAACTGAGCTGTCCAAAAAAGCTAGATGATGTCTGAATTTGCATTATGGATGTACCAATTTTTTTTTTTCCTTAATTTCCTCTTTTACGTCTGGACCATGGTGACTGGCTCCTACCTATGTATGTGAATGCCAAGAAGCTTTGCTCAGCAAGCGATCCATCTGCAATGCATATTCCATACTGTTCATTTTACTTATAGTTAAGTCAGAACACAGTATGTGTATGCATGAGATAGACAGCACATCACAGTTAAGTCTGGGTTTCTTGCCCCCCTGCAGGGTTGTCTGTCTTCTTTATTGACTGTGTTAATAAATATCAAGAGACAATGCTTGAGAATTTCTGAACTTAATTTCAGATCCTACTTGACCTATGGTTATCTGGGCGTGGACCAAACATACTAGCAGATCTTTTAGTAAAAAATTCAAGATGTTGTTAGAACAGTGTCTTAAATATATTCCAGTGTAAATGTAATTCTGTATATAGTAGTGATCTTGAAAAATCTCTTAATTCCTTTTTCTTCTGATAATGTGCAAACTCTGCACACACTGTCACTAGAAATGGCATATGCTGTATTTTGAGTAGCAAAAATGTCTCCTATCTTTGCACATGTTTTTGTACTGTTAATCATGGGGTTTTTATCTTAGCTTATGCTTATGTGAAACTGCTTCTTTAAGGTAGCTTAGATTTGTTTTTATGAGTAATTTTTAGACACTGGTGAGACTTTGTTTATTGCACAGGGAGGAAGTTAAGAATTGAGGAGCTTGACTTTTTTTGGGTTTTGTAATTAATTGATCAATTAGTTAATTTCTAAGTAAGACTTCATGTTATTATTTTGAATTATAAAACTTACATTGAACTTTCATGGAAACAAGTAAATTTGTACTCTGTCAAACTTTGGAAGCACATAAATTGTTGAGACTATGTTCTCTCATTCTCATTTCTTTTAATTATCTCTAGTCTACGATAGTAAACTAAAAAGCATATCATTAGAATAATTATGATTCTAGTGAGCCAACAAAAGAGCTCCACCTCGTTATTGTTTGCATGTGAAGTAGAGCTCTCAACTCATAATTTAGTTAAAAGTCTTCAGATTTAAACAGAACAACACTATGTTTTATGAGCAACCTAACAAATGAAGTCTGGCCTCCCAGGCATACATCCTTTGTCTTCTCTGTTAGCCACACCGTGACTGGTCAAGAGATAGCAATGCTGTGAGTAGGTGGGAGTTGCTGACTGGCCAGCTGTCTTCGGTTAAATGGAAGGTAGCATTGTATCTGCCTTTTTTACATGTAGTAGAGATGCTATATAGGTCTTTCTCCATACTGCTAATTTTACTGAACCTGTGGGGATATAATTACCTCTCATTATGCTGTGTCACATAGGACAATGAATCTAAAAGTGACTAGGGAGAAAGGGAAGGTTGGGCAGTTAAATAGGCTGTAATTTCATCTAGTTTTCCAGAATTATTAATTCCTTGGTTTGCACTTTACCTCTGTTTCTCTTACAGCACTCTACCAAATTTCCACCTATGTTTATATTTCTATTCTTAATGCTCTCTATTTTCCATACTTTTTGTGTTCAGGAGGTCCCATCTCTGATTGGGATTCCCAGGTCTCCTCAGCCTCCAGCTCTATGGTCATAAAACCCCTCTGCTGTTTTAACCAGTCATAAAATACTAAATTCTTCTTTCCTTAACCTTTTCAGCCCTCTACCTTTTGTTTTTTAAACAATATCTCCCCATCTTTGCTGCCATTCTTTCTTCTGTGAACTGTTTCTAACTGGCATTACCCTAATAGGCACTGCCCTGGTCATACAGGCTGGAATACACCACTACTGAAAATGCTGCCCTTGCAAGACCCAGTCATACAACATGAATGTATATTCTGCCTGGCCCTTCTGATCCAAACTTCCTCTGCTGTAGCTTCAGCTTTTGGTCCGTGAAGGGTAACCATAAGCATAGGATGAGGTGCACTATTTCTCTGCATACTTGCCAAATGTCAAAGCTTGACCAAAGGAAGATTTACTGATGCTTTCTACTCTTTCCTCATCCTGTGACTCCTCTGATTCTGTAGTTACTGTCACTGGATGCCTGTCTTAATTTCCACTGTGTAAGAGGACTGCAACTGAAAAGTGTTATTTCTTTTGTGAAAAACCATTGGCTTGCACCAGGATGCACTGTTCTCCCTCTTGACAGGAACAGGGAATGATTATGTGGTCTTGCTCTTCAGCTTTCAGAGAGAAAGGGAATGATGGAGCTAAGCACTTTGAGAAAGGTGATGTAAAACATAGAAATACTTGGCCTAAATGTGAAAACTTATGGTCAAGTATAAACAAACTGCATTGGCCTTGCAGTGAGAGTGGGTGGGACATAGAGATGTATCATCAGGAAATGTTATGGACCAAACCTTGCTGTCTTGTAAGCCCAGGATGATTTTGGATGTGGGGCTCCTCAGGCAGAGTCTTTCAGACAGCATATGAGGGTTTGTAGCCTGTCCTGAGACTTCATAATGATCCTTCCAGCATTTGTGATGCTTCAGACCTCTATGGATAAACAATATGGACTGATGAGGAATTTTGTCCTTTAGTATGTTAGGACAATATAGACACAACACTTTTTACAGTTTCCAGCAAGAACAGTGTGGGAAGAAGCTATCTAAATCAAGGAAAAACTGCAGTAGCTGAAAGCAAGCCACTTTACCTGATAGTGAGGAACCAAGTGCCTTCTCCTAGCATTGTGAGCAGGAAAAAAGGATCACCAGTTTGAAGATTAGTGACATATTTGTATGAGTTGGCAATTCTTTGAAAATGAAATTTATTAAACTTGAAATAAAGTGTTCATCCCTGAATGAACATCTTCTTTTGGAAGGTTGCAAGATTTTGCTCATGGGCTTTCTGACTGCTATTCTCTTGTTTGAATGAATGCACCCTTAAGGCCAAAATCCATATTGCTGAGTTATTATGAAATACAGACTTTGTCTCCATGTGCTTCTGCACTTAACATTGCTCAACAAATGATACCTGTGTGGTAATTTTCAAACGAATGACTGAGGAAAGCTGGAAAGAGGAGAAAGGTATAGCTGGTGGGCTGTTGTAGTCATCACCTGAAGGAACTACGGTGAAAATAGTGTTTTGTATATTCCAACGTTGATGTGTATATCATTAGGTATATTTTGTTCATGCCATTATCTAAGTTGAAATGAATAGCAATAGGAGCTTACAGTCTTAGGACTTGTATGTACTTAAACACTTTTCCAACAGATTTTATGTGTGTTTTTAAAATCTGTTAGGGAGAAATGTGATTAGGGAAAAGCAAATTTTATCACATGGTGAATTTTTTAATCCTGAAGGTTAAGTTCAAGCTTTCTCAGCATATTGGTGCGAGGAATTACCCATTAATTAAATAACATGAGTCATATTCTACCATTTATTTTTTAAATATATTTCTTGCTGTTTGATTTTAATTAATGGGAGTTCTGTACATAGAGGATTCAAGAAAAGGTCCAGTGTTTAGAATCGGAACTATAAAGTAAAACACGAATATGGTAGTGTGGTTTGCTAATTGCAGTAACGATTGCCATCAGAGCCTCCTACACTGTCTGTGCTCAGGCAAGATTGCCATATGTCACAGGAAGCCTTGCCTGAGCAAGGACAATCAGCCCCAGAGTTGATTCACTGATATTAAAATGAAACACAGCATGCTTTTAATGTCTTTGGAGAGTATTAGAAAACTTGAGGGTAAGATGAAGTATGATGTGTTTACCTCCAAATTTAACCCATATTTTAATCAATAGGGTGTGCATTTTCATGGAGGACTGCAGCTGCCAACATCTGGAATGTTTAAAAGAAGGTTATGGTTGGGCTTTGCTGATTGCTGACCAAGGCAGGTAGGTTGTGTTTAAACTAACATCTGCAGCCCTTGATCAAAAGCAGGGCTGTACTGTGCTTACTTTCAGTGTAACATAGGATAGTGTCTTCTCCAAAGATTGTACTGCCTAAAACAGTATTAATGCTGAGTATTTATCTATGTGTGGAGGCTGGGTATACAGAACAGTTGACCTTAATAGAAAACACGAATGTGTTTCATGGGGTCAAGAGGTCATGGACCAAAACCAGAGATGCCATTTCCCATAAAGCTGTGATTCTCCCAGACTGATTCCTTAGCTGGTTCATGGTGTATGCAGGGAACAACCTCCCAGGCTCTGTGACCAGTCTTTTAGCTTACTTTGACCTTCTGTCTTAAAAGGGATGAAGTTTGCTGGGTTATAACTGGCACAGCACCTGCTTTTTTCTAGTTCTGTCTGTCTTGCAGGATCAAGTCCTAGTTGAATAATTATGCTTTACAGAATTAAACAGATAATTTGGCCTTAAATAGATAATGTTAACATTTGCTGCAGTATCAAGTTCTTAATAAATTGAGGGGCATCAAAACTGTGGTGTTTTTTCTAAACATTAGTTTCCATGATTGTAATTTTTTAATGATTTTCAAAGGAAACTCTTACATTCTGCTGAAAGTCAGTAGCTTCCTTTTGCAAAGCTTGGCTCACTCTGCCTCTCCGCACTGCAGACATTTACGTTACTAGCTGTGGATACAGCTGCTTCCAGCCACTGTCACAGCATCCTGTCCATATCATTCTATAGGTTCTCCCAGTATATCTGGGAATAGTTTGCACCACAAACACATCCCAATGTATCAGGGAATCTTAGGTGTATGATTTCTTCCCATGTGGCATCATCCAATATAGACACTGTATAAAGCAGAAACAACAATTAAAAGCGATGTTATCCATTTAAATATAAATGACTTTATTAAGATTTACTTTGAAAATGTAATATGACTGACAACCAGTCATTATTTTAAATAACTTTTGAAGCTAACAGCAATGGACACTCTGTGTGTGTATGCATGTGTGTGCAGGGATCTTTTGTAATGCTTGGACGTTGTTTAGCTGACACCCCAAATCAGGGAGCATTGTTTTTCAAACTAATTTTTATTGTCATCCGGTTTATTCTTTTCCTCATGCTATGTGTCCCTTGTATCAATTTTAGACTAAAATACTGCAAAACCAAAAAAGGTAATGTCACTTTCCATGGTATTTCAAAAGGTTTTTAAGTGGAAAAAGGTATTTAGTATTTTTAATAAGCATCTTCAATACTATTGAGTTGGTTTCTTTGTTCATATCACAAGATTAATTATGCTGTCAAGCACTTTCAAGGCCTGCTTAACAAAGATTCAGTGATATAATGGTTTGCTTCGCATTGCCTTTTTTCTGCATAGCAATCACAATCAGCATTAGACAATTTAAAACCCTTTCACAAGCCGGAAGTTCTGAAGAGCCTTTTAATCAACAAAAGTAATTTTGCAAACAACTAGATACAGCATTTTTCATATTAACTAACTTGTGTTAAACTCTGCTATATGCTTGAATCTCTGATTCTGGTAATGGATTATTCAGATTTGTAAGACTAAAAGTGGGGAACACAATTAAAACAATATGCATTTTGCACCCCATGAAAATTGTAATCTCATATAATTATCTTGCTTAATATAAACGTGGTATAAGTACTTCACAGCAGTTTCATATATTTTAATTTTCCCTTGATATGCTGTTCTTATATAGTCACTTAAAATATTTTTTTTAAATGCCTGGGAAAGTAATTCTTGTTCTTTTAAGGGAGACCACTATTTCTGTAGAACAGGTTAGAAATCAAATCATAATACATTATGAGATTTTGAAATTCAAGTTAAAATAGGAAAATTTGTTTAGAAACTTGCATCCTAAAATCATCTAGCTCAAGAATGCTTTATACAGTAATCTTATTGCCATATAGCATGATAAGAAATCCCACATGATTTAAAAACACTTATTTGATGGAGAAATTGTAAAAAAGCAAAATTGCTTTTTTGTCAAGCACATTTATAAATGAAACTAACCTGTTAATGACACCTTTAAAACAATCTTTTTTTTCAAAACTGCTAGAAGCATTAATTTGTACCATTGCTGCATGTGGTAATTAGCAACTTCAGCAGTGATTTTCTCTGCCCTAAACCTTTCGTGTTTGACACTATTCCAACCCAGGAGAGGAGTGACCCTGGGATACAGTGCTACAGGACAAGTGGAGCAAATCCTGTCACAAGAAATAACAGGGTCAGAAGACATTGCTAATGAAGTCATAGCAACTGGTTTAAAGAGCCAATCAGAGAAGGCAACAATCTGTAAATGAGGATATAATTAGCAGAAAAAATAACATGCTTTGGTTGGATTCTAGGGGAGCCAGTAATGAAGGCAGTGACTGGATATTGAGAAAGATTCCAAAAGATTAGAGCAAACATTGTGCAACAAAGAATACCTAATTAGCAAAAAAGTGAATATGCCTTAATTAGAAGAAAAATATGTGATTGAAAGACATGGAGTAGTCTTTTAATATGAATACAATACTGAATGTTAGTCCAAATCTCCATGATGAAGAAAAGGTCCTATCTTCACATTTTTTGCCTTTATCATTTTGATAAATGGTCGTGAAGAAGATGGACTGTAAATTCATATCTTTGCCGTGACATTTGTGCTATTAAAACAAACAATTTTGAGACCGCAATTTCATGGGTTTCCATCCAGTTTACACATTACTATCCCCTAACACAGCACTGCAGACAAAGCAACACTGTGTCTTTTGGCTGGCCTTAATGGTCTTGTGATGTGAAGAAGTAATTATTAAAAGAATTTTAGGTACGTGTCCTGGGACATATGAGCCAATGTTTGGTCCAGATGTCCGGGATGAAACCCCAGGGTTTTTTTCATGCAAAAACCCAGTCCATGGGGCCGAGGCCCTGATTGTGTGTACCTAACTACTACACTGCTGCAACTTGCATTTATTTCTTGCTATTATGTTTTGGTTTGGTTTGTTGTTTTTGTTTGTTTTTTTTTTTTTAAATGTAAGGGCTGATCCAAAATTAATTAAATGCAAAGAAAAAGCCTCCAATAGCTTAACTAGCTTCTAGATCATACTCTGAGTGAGCAGAAACACTGGAAATTTTATTAGTAAAAATTAAACATGTTATTATCCTGAATATAATAGACCCAAATAGAAGAATCCCATAATGGATTGTGCCAGTACAGTATATGTACAGTATTTATGGCTAGCAGTGATGAAAAGTATAATGTTCTACTGCTTATCATTTTATTACAATAGAAAAATCAGGACTCTAACTTGCTAATAATTTTTCACTTTTATAGACATCTAAATGATATTATATTTCCTCCCTTTTTTTCTTTTTACAAAATTGTTCTAGAATATTGATTGTCATTTATTTTTACTCATGATATTTAATTGTCATAATTAGCAATCCATGTCTCACTCCCTATCTTAAAAATATCCTGTCAATTTTATAGTATATTTATAGATTCATTTAAATGTATAATTTAATTTATTACTACATACCTTTGGTTTGTCTGTAACATTAAAATACTTATGGTACAGAATATTTTAATTAAAACTATTCATCAAATGAAGTCCAGGTAGCATCCTTATCCTTGTTTGCAGTAGGGGGTTCTGGCAGTGAAAGCAAGCAAAATAATGGGTCAATTAAAAAAAAATCTAAATATAGCTTTTTCAAAGACCCAATGGCTTAATTCAAGGTAAAAAAAAAAAAAAAAATTAAAACCTGATGTGTTTGTCAATAGATTCCACAAATTAAATTATTATATTTTTTTTCCCTTGCAGACATCAAATCTGCTAATGTCAGGGACAGAGCAGAAGTAAAACTAGATGAGAAATGGGCTTGAATTTTCATGTGTGACATATCTCAATTTGACACTCGGTGTCTGCAGGAAATTGGGATACTGTTTTCAGAGGGTTCTTCTTGTGAAATGAGCTGTACTATTAATTTTTTCTAACACTGAGAAATTCAGCCTCTATTTATGAGAATCAAATCATTTACCCTTTTTAGATCAAGTGTTTTCTCATATTTAAAAAAGAAAACTTTTAATGATATTTTGGATAAACCAAGAATTATTAGTTTGCTGTTTAGGGAAAAAATACAGCATAACTGTGTGATCAAAGTACTACCTCTAGCATAACTGAATCCGGCTTTTGCTGCAGCTCTCAGTTGACAGTAAGTCTACCATTCTTTTACCATGTATGCTATTAATTCACTTTCCAGAACTGTCAAGTACCCTGAGAGTAAGAGAAATACACTAAAAATATCAATGTATTTCTCTTCTTCCTTTAGCTAATGTATCTCCACTGATGCTATTTTAAATTAAGCAATGAACTAGCATTGAAAGTTCTGACTGGCTCTGATAACAAAAAGGATTAAAAAAATTAACCATTTAAAAAAAAAAAAAAAAGAAGAAATAGAATCAGCTGACAACTTAATTGTTCAGCTTGTATGCAAATATTCTGACAATAATTTGCCAATGCTTTTGAATATAAGTTTAGGAACACATAATTATAACATTAATTGTTTCTTGTGCTTTAATTCTAGGTTTCTGTCACAAAACAGAAGGCTTAACTGTAATTCGTGAGGAAATATAAAAAGTATATTCATTTTGTATTCAATTAGGTTTAAGCGTATTCCATTGCAGTACAGTATTACAATAATTATTTATGTTAATCTACAGAGTAAGTTACAGTACATTGGCATAATAAATTGTCTTTATGCTGGGTAGCAATGTCTTTTGAATCATCTTCTGCATTCACAAACAGGAACATCTACCTGAATATAGTAGTTGTCAGACTGCAGGATAAAGACAAACTTAGTGGCATATAGGGAAAGATGCAGCTCTGCAAAATCCACTGTTAGTATCAATATTTGTTTTTAAAACTTTGTTATAATAAAATTGAATATCAGAGCCTGAGTCTGAAGTGAGAAGGGAGGAGATGATGCTGAAAGGCTGGATTGGAATTTGTCCTGAATTTCCTTTTCTTATTCCAACTCTGAATGCTAAATTAATCACTTAGATTTATATGAAGGTGAAAGCTACACAACATCTTCATCAAGGAAAAATAGGGTTACAATTGAATAAAATGTGTGGAAAACTTTATTCATTAATATACAGTTCCTTCTGACTGCCATGTTTTACTATTGGGGACGATAACAGCATTGCAATTACATTACTAGTATTTGCTGAAGATAAGTTTGCCTCTTCTCCTGATCTTAAGCTGTAAAACAGGCAGGAAGTGAGAGACGGCCGAGAGAAAGCAGGTTATGCACTGTCCCAGAGTCTTGTGGGGAAATAAGCCATGCACAGGTAATAACAATGCAAACAAGTTGATGCTGCTATTTTTAAACAAGCTGTTATTATTGACTTACAGCGATTGCTGTAGGTGGGATGTTGTTAATGACAAAAGCTCTGGAACAATAGAATTGCTACTAATCCATGCACTAGAGAGCCTGATAATGAGAAACACCTAAGTGCAGAATTAAATAGTCCTCTAAAATAATTTCCGCTACATGTTACGTGGTAAGGAGTCACAGCTTCCTAAGCAGACCTTTTTCTTTTTCAGAAATTTCTATCCACAGAGATCCCATATTACTCCATTCACAAATTAGAGGAATGAAGAAATCCTTGGAGGGTTATTAGTTCAGCTTTCAAAAAGAAAGGAACTCAATCACTTTGAAACAGGCAAAAAACCTACTGGAACAAGATATTTCAGGGCCCTCTCAGGAAAAAAAAAAAAAAAAAAAAAGTAATGCCATGATCCTTAAGCAGGTGTGTGAGTGTGCAGCACCTCAGAGTGCTCCAGCTGGTGGAAGTCAACTGTTGTGTGAAACTTTTTTTGGCAATGTGCAGATAAGCAGTCTGCACTAAACAGTCTAAACAATCCTTTTTCTCTTCTGCTTATCAGATTCCATTTTTTTTTTCTGGTGGGTGTCTTTGCCCACAGACGCATGGTGTGAGGAGACCAGCCTGCTCTGAGGTCCTGAGCAAATTTGATGGGTTGTGGAGTCATTTGGAAGCTTTGTGGAGATTTCTGCACTGTTAGAATTTAAATCTAGAATATCCTCCATGTGAATGAATGAGCTCACTGCTGTCCTTTGTTTCTTCTGAATTTGCATCCCCCTACAGAGGTGAGCAGGTAGGGAGCTCTGATCTTAATGGACCAGGATTTCTAAGGAATTCTCACGTATGCATATATCAGAACAATTCATTTGCCACCTTTTGATTGTATTTTTAGAAATAACTTCTAAACAGAAATAAAAATATTAATATTAAAATGTAGCTTTTTCCGTAACCAAATTTTCACTTTCACACTGTTTTATATCCCTTTGTTTCATTAATCAGTTATTTCCCAATCATTCTATTGATTAGACTTTTAGAAAAAAATCTAATGTTTAGACTTGAAGAACAGGGCTCAGTTGTAACTCCTTTTCTTCTTACATTCCCTAGGAACTTTAGTACTGCTGAAAAGACTTTAAAAATTGATTCAAGCTTGATTTGCTTTAATCACATACCATAGCTAGAAAGGAGCTTGTTTTTGTCTTCATCTAAAATCAGAATTTTGTATGGAGACCCCTCAGGGTGTGCAGTTTGCCTTACTGTGAAGATAGGAGGTAGGAAACAATCATTCCTTGGATACTAGTGGGAAGGACAGGACACTGGCCTTTAATATAGCACCATGTGTCTGCTTTTGTGGTGTTTCACACAGGAGCTTTGGAGACAGATGAGTTAGCATTTTCAGGAGCTTAACATCTGATCACAGCTTCCTTTGGCTGTGACTGACCTCAGGTAAAACCAAGGAGTAGTGGTTGCAAGAGCAACCTCTGTTCTACAAAGACTAAAGGAGCATCATGCTGTCTGTGTTCCTCTATATTCTTGTATCTCTTTTCCTTTCCTCTACTGGAAAAGAGGTAGGGAGGAAGAATAAGTAAGGAAACATTATTTTACTTTCAACATTATTTAGTGAAGGAGAGGAGGTGGGAACAAAGAATTATTAGTAGGACAAACTTAAATGTAGAGAAGTTGAAATAAATATTCCTCGTAACTGTTACAAAGAAATTATTTTCTTTTAAATAACTATTTGCCTAAATTGAAACATAGCTATTCTTATTTAAGACATTTTCAGTGTATGTAAATCTTTCGATAATTGTGTTATCAATAATATATTTTTTTACCCCTGCACAAATGTTCTTTATACAAGAGCATTTTAAAATACTGTGTGGTGATAAGTTGAAGAAAGTTGTCTGCATTTAATTTTTTCACCAGTTTTTCACCTGTATTCTATATCCTTGTTTTTGGAAAAGAATGTTTCCATGTCCGTATTCCCAAATCAGCGTTCAGGTATTCTTACTAATTGGTAAGGTGATTCCACACAATAGCTGAGAAAACAGTATTGACTTTTCTTCTACATTTTTTTCTGTGTGGACCAGTCCAGTTTTCCTTGGAAGATAATAACTGAAAAATCAGTTCCTCATGTTTTTTTGTAATTGAGAAAAAAGTACAGATAAAAGATCTATATTAATTTTCAAATCTTCATTAAAGAAACATTTTAATAGATAATTCCTTTCAGAATTTCAATGCTGTCTGTTTCCAGGATTTATAGAGGAAATGGATGGAGAACATCAGATCCCTAAGCTTTGGGAAAATCTATTCCAGTATCTTACTCTGTAGATGGACATTCTGTGTGGTGCACCAGGTAAAATGATCCTTGCCATGGTGCTTTTTCACTGTTCACACATTTGACTTTATGGTTTTACTTTCTGCATAATTCTTACTATTATGAGAAAATTCTTGTTACACTGTTCTCCTTTACAATTATGTTTTTGTGATATGTGAAATAATCCTGAAGCAAATCTCGGCAATCCTGAATTTTGAATTCTGACTTCAAATCTGGCTCTGAACTTAGTTATTTGCTTAAATATAAAATAATAAAGGTGTCTGTCCAACTCTCTGAAAGCATAAAATTTTTAATTCTATGGTCAATTAAATTAGATTAAATCTTAGCAGAACTGAAGTCAGTTCCAAAGGAACTAACCATAGCTTTTCATCCCTTTGTATCTCAGTCCCCCTAATCAAGCAGATGTCTTTTGCTGCATCCCTGGAGAGGCCCCCAATGTGAGCTATTTTGGATTATAAGGAGCAAGTTCTAGAGTCTCATGGGCTTCAAAGAGAAAGCCATAGATTCCTCACCCTGTTCTGTGTAATGAGGAAAAGAGCATAGTTGTTTCTGCTAACTGTGGCTATTACAGGGTGGCAGATAGAAAGTAATGGTGGTAGGCTGGTATCAGAATTTTTGGGTGTCTTCTTGGTTATGCATCGTATCTCATGTCAGATAAATGTGCCATGAGTCAAACTGGAATCAAGGTGCTTGTCTTGAGATGACACAGCTCGTAGCAAACTGTTGAAGTTCTATGAACAAGAGTCTGATTGCAACATGGTGGAAGTACTGATAGCAGAGACAAAGTGCCATCTTGAAAAAGTGGTTCTAATCTGTCTCTAGAGCAAAACACACACTAATTGTGTTTTGTAGCCAGTGATGTTGAGTGCCTGTGAATTTGCATGATGTCCATTGGAACCAGTGGGTACTTGCCACGTTTAAACTCAGTTGTTTTTACCAAATTCCTATGTTTTCTGTGGTTAGTCCTATACATAGCAGTGGCATTCTTCTGAAGATTCCCAGGCTGGATCCCAATGTGTATATCTGCTGATCTAATTAGCTTGCCTGAGAAACAAGACAGATTAGCTGTCTTGAGCCAGAGGCATGTGCTAGCAGAGCTAGGAGATAGCTTTATTCCATACAGCTATATCCTCAGAGACAGATTCAAAAGTCTTTAACACCCACAGAAAGATTCTCATTTACTTCAGTGGAAGTAGGATAAGGCCCTGAGCTTTGAAATTGTTTGTCTCAGAATGGAATGTACCTTGGTGTCAAACCTGTCTGTACCCTAAGAGCAAAATATTAACCTATAGTAACAGTCCTTTGCACTTACCTAGCAGCTCTCAAATAATCATCTCTGTGCACTTTAATTGATTAACCTTTACAACAACATCTCTTTGAGGGTTAGCTAAGGATCAGAACTGAGTCTTGAGTTTTAAAAAATCTCCAATTATTCATTTATACTGAAACTATTTTTTTATTTGAGTATATTTGTGTCCTTTTTTGGATTTGCTTTCTGATAACACTGCTTTTAAAAACATGTTTTAATCATAAAAACTTAAATATTTGTCAAACAACAGTGGGTGTTCATACTTTTACTGGCATTCTTTTGTGTAACAGTTCATCACTTCTCCCTTGTACTCCTTCTCTCACTGCACATGCTGCCTCTTTCCCCATATAGAATCATAGAATAGTTTGGATTGGAAGGGACCTTTAAAGTCATCTATTCCAGCCCCCCTGCAGTGAGCAGGGACATCTTCAACTAGATCAGGTTGCCCAGAGCCCTGTCCAACCTGACCTGGAATGTTTCCGGGGATGGTACTTCTACCACCTCTCTGGGCAACCTGTGCCCAGGTTTCACCACCCTCATCGTAAAAAATTCCTTCCTTGCATCCAGTCTAAATCTCCCCTCTTTTAGTTTGAAACCATCACCCCTTTTCTTATCACTACAAGCCCTGTTAAAAAGTCTGTCCCCATCTTTCTTACAGACTCCCTTTAAGTATTGAAAGACCACAGTAAGGTCTCCCTGGAGCCTTTTCTTCTCTAGGTTGAACAACCCCAACTCTCTCAGGCTTTCTTCATAGGAGAGATGTTCCATCCCTCTGATCATTTTTGTGGCCCTCCTCTGCACCTACTCCAGCTGAGGACTCCCGAGCTGGACACAGTACTCAAGGTGGGGTCTCGCCAGAGCAGAGTAGAGGGACAGAATCACCTCCATCAACCTGCTGGCCATAGTTCTTTTGATGCAGCCCAGGATACAGCTGGCTTTCTGGGCTGGGAGTGCACGTTGGCAGCTCATGTCCAGCTTTTTATCCACCAGTACCCCCAAGTCCCTCTCTGCGGGGCTGCTTCTAATCCCTTCATCTGCTAGTCCGTATTGATACTGGAGGTTGTTCCAACCCAAGTGAAGGACCTTGCACTTGGCCTTGTTGAACCTCATGCGGTTCATATGGGCTCACTTCTTAAGCTTGTATTCCTCAGTCATCTTCTGGTGCATCCTCACCGTTCCCTATTAAGGCAATGCTAATTCCTAAACCTATTTGCTCCAATATGAAATCCAAAACATTAAGGTAGGCAAAATCACTGATGTACTGCATTGAACTGATGGCCAAAGGTATATAATTAGAGGAAAACCCACCAGACTTCTTGATTACCCATCTTGCATAAGGCTCATAGTTTCCTGAATAGCTTTTTAGGAAGTTGGTCATAAAGAGAAGGCAACTCAAAGACATTTGTGAATATTTTAGGATAATCAGTATATTTCATATCACTCATATGAGTTTTATATTTCTTAGAAATGGATATTAAATCAGTGGTAGATATGCACAGAATCTAGGAGTCTGATATTTGTTATCTTGTTCTGACTTTAAATAACAGTCTCTCTTATCCATATGCTAAAGTAACACGACATGTAGACTTGTTCCAGAAGAAAAAAAACCCTTAATTATTTACGATTGTTAGAGTTTAGGGAATGTTCTAAATATTCTGCTCAAGACTAAAATTTGGAGTGAAAAGAGTACAGAAGGTGCAGACTAAAGCGGCTCTGTTGGATCTAAACCAACATTTTTTTTTAAAAAAAAAAAACAATTGAAAGAGCATTTTGCTTATCCACCTCACTTTTCTATGACTTAGAATTGACAAAGTTCCTTTTTGTTATGAGTATATTGCAACGATTAACTATTACTATTATGTTTGTCAAGAAAAAAGATTCCTTGTGTTTCTTTCATTTGAAATATTTACTTCCTTGGAATTATTAATGCATCTTGAACTACATTAAGTTATTCAGGTTTGTGGTTGATCTGATAGCCATGTTCCACTAATCATGTGTGCCATCAGGCTGTAGTTCCATTTGGATCATGTTTAGCCATTAGCTGTTAAAAAGATCTATGGTCATTTATCTCAGTGAATCAGATAGCATCTAAATATGGATGGAAGAGTTCCCCAAACTGGAGTTTAGCATTATTTTTATATGGTACTAAAGGTCTTTTTTTAGAGGCTAATTTTTTAGGGTTTATTTACTCAACACATTCACTTTTAGGCTTACATTTTTAATTGCTATATTACAAAGATTACATGTTTGTTTGTTTTTACTGAGTCATTATATAGTGACCCTATGATAAGATTTCTCTTGAAGACTAGAAGTTCCTTATTGTTTTATTGTTTCATTTAAAAGAACAATCATTGGTGACATGTAAATGAGTAAAGTTTTATAAAAATAACTTGGAATAAATTTTTAATAAGACATACTATTATGCTTTGAGTCATAGCAAGTCATTCATAAACACCATTAAATCCTGATAATTATAGGTGTAGCTGTAGGGTTACTACCTTTATAGTCCTTATGCAGACTTCATTTAGAGGTCCAGTGGGGACATGTACACAACTGCTACAAAATGTTGCTATTAAGAGTTTCCTTTGGAACAGTATTGTGCTAGATTAAACATTCACTCATGAAACAAAAATGTTTATAGGTCATCTAATAGCTAAACATTCCGTGACAAAGTAAATTCTTTAGCTGTGGATTCCAGATTTTAGGATTTGCACAATTTTCTTTTTTCTTCTATATACAACATGAAATATTGAGATTCTGTAATGAAGAAAAGAGCTCAGCAATTTTCTCTGAATAATGCAGCAATCACAATTTTCCCCAAAGTAAATTGGACTGTTATGGTATACGGAGCTGCTTAATAACTTGCACAGTACCTCCTTTTCTTTTTTGCCCTCTTGTTGCTCAGTTTCTGAACTGCCTCCTTGAATAAAATGGTTGTTGGTACTTACCAGAGATCGCTTGCAGCTTCATGTCTTACAAAATACATGCTAATATGATTTCAGGAAATTTCTGGTCTAGAGGCAAACAAACACAGCTCTTGTTCTAGAAAATAATCTAGACATCAATTTTGTAGCTGCATAGGCTCTTTTGAGGATCTTCCAATATAAAGCCTTTCCAAGGAACACGTAATAAAAGGGATTTTTAGGAGTATCAGTACTGTTGTATCTCAAAACTCTGCTCTGTCCTAAAACAAAGATCTCTCAAGATTTCTTTAAACTCATATGCAGTGGAATTTCCACCATCTCTTTTTGTTAATACTCGTTTCCTTTTTCCGATGTAGTTTACTTTTCCCTAGACTCTTAATTCTCACTAATCAGACAAGCTAAGCAGGGAGCACAATGCCAGTTCTAAGGACCTAGCATACTTAGCTCTGTTGTTCTTTTATTCACCTGCTTCATGCTCCATGCTAGCAGTACCTGCCAGGGGCTATATTTCTTCCTAGGTGGCCAGTTATCTCCCAGTTTGTCCTTTGTACCATCACCATGACTGACTATACTGCGCTGGAACTTGACGACATGGTCCTTGTCAGGCATTTGGTTTAAGTAATAATGGTGAGAAGCTGTACTGTATTGACTCTCTGAAAAGATAGCAAACGTGTGAGGAACTGAGCTGAAGTCAGCGAGCTACTATCATGTTACTACACCACTAGAAACTGCTTCTGTCTTCTACTGATTTATCTGTTACGCCACCTATTTGCACTTCCCACTACTGCTTTACTTACTTGAATGGGCTTTGCCCGTGTTTTCTAGTTTAGGTTTCCGTCAGAGCTGAGATTCTACGTTGTACCTTAAAAAAAACCTATACAGAAAGAAATGTTTAGCAGTGCTGTAATTGAAGGCTGAGCCAACATTTTACATTCTGACAGGTGTTAATGCTTTTCTCCACTTTTGCAAATACTCTTCCACAGTTGGAGGACCCCAGATGGACAATATGACTTTTACAAATTAATGGCGTTGTAATTAAAGATATTCCGGTGTACTGTAAAAGAATGCAGGAATGTTTGTTAAACAGAAAAGATGTTTTGAAATGCTGTGATGATGTGATATACAAAACAGCTTCTAATTTGCTCTCTGGTACTAATTGCCAGTAGTCACTAGATAAGATTAGACTGATACTGAGTTATTGATATTAGGCAGTGGATAGTTATCTTCACAGGTGTATTTCTTATGGCCATCAAAGAACTTTAATTAAAAAAAAAAAAGGAGAAGATGGTTAAAGAGCAATATTAAACTGGGAAATAAGTCCTTTTTTTAATCTCTTTTACTGATGACCCTCACTTTTTCAAGGAGGGTGGAACTCAAGATTTCAGGCATTAGCACAGCAAGTCTTGATAAGATGGTGTTTTGAATAAACCCAGTTCCTCAGTTTGGAAAGACTCTTTCTTCTGTGTAACAAGATTCCTAAAATCATTGCCCAAGTCCTTCCCACTCATCCTACATAAAAAACAAACAAAAACAAAACAAAAAACCCCCCTCAAAAAAAAACCCTGAAAATGAGCATTACAATATTATTTCATAGACATTATTAAAAGTGGAATTTCTAGAAAGTGTAAGTGGAGAAGGAGAAAAAAAGGCTAGGGAGGGTAGAGCTCATTACATGTGTTCCTTGAGGCTTGTTTAAGGCCTCAAGTTGGGTACCTAGGGAGCTAGAATATAAGTTTATGTGTCTTAGTAAGTCAGCGTAATGATTCTTTTCAGTGTTTTGGTGCAGCTCTCAGAATTTTTGAGTATTAATGGGAAATAATTCCTGTCTATTCCCTTTCTACATCCCTTAGGGAAAGATTCCTACTTTTAAGGCTTCCACTTGTGTATATTTTGCTGAATTTATTTATTTATTTTAGCTTCTGCAAATGTGCAGAACTTTTGAAGGAATCTTTCTCTAGATTCATGATACTGGAAACAGTGGCAGTTGGAAGCTTCCCAGTAAAATTTCCTATTGTCAATTGCCCATAAGAACATCTCATTCCATTATTTAAACATACACGCTGGTTTACTGTATATTTATAGTCACTGCCAAATCCATTGTTTTTAAATTTGAGGCCACTAATAACAGGCTCTTGAAATCTTATTGGGAGCAGCAAGTCAGTTTAATAATGGGTACAAAGTCTACTATACTTGCTTTAATTCCTCCTGCTTATTTATTAAACAACAACACAGTGGTCAGCCTGTATGAACCACAAACAAACATTGTCCCTTCAAGTCTTCGCCACTTAAACACATATCAGTAACACAAGTGACCTAATGGAAATCTTAGGGTCTCATCCTAAAATATAGAGCCCAACACCAGAAGAACAGCAAAGCATAGCTGCTGCATTGTCTGTAACCTGCCAACTCTTTCCTTTTCTGATCAGGCACGACTGGTATTTTCTCTGCTCTGAATTTTAATTAGTGATGGCATATTTTGAAGATGGTACATCTAGAAGTAGTGATAAAATAGTAAGATGAGCAACTGTCTCTACACATGCTGCACAACTACACAGTGACCTCATATGTGTTGAGTATTTTACAATTATTTTCCTCATGACAGGGAGTTTGGAAACCTGAAAGTAGTTTAATATTGTTCAGGGTTTCTATGTGACTTCGACTTTATTATGGTTTTGTTCTTAGTTTTTTCTAGCTTTTTCTCAATTAGTTACTGAAAATTATTTTTAAGTCTGAATTTTGAAACATATTGGTTCACCATAATTTTCTTAGTACTGCCTTTGACATGCAGAATCTGGTGGACTAAAATAATATTAATTTATAGACTCAGTAAACAGTGTTCACTTGTGACCTTTCTGCACAAAGGCTGTCTGCTACAGAAGCCCTATTAAAGACTTCTAGATGCCTAATACAGTCCCTCTGTGTGTTGGTACTGCAGTAGGTCAAGGAACTCCTTTTCATCAGCATTGAGATTCACTTTGTAGTGGCATTTCAAAAAGGCTGGAAGAGTTGCCCTATACTACATACACTTTATAATCGTTAATTTCAGGTCTTTTCAGGGTAACTGATTCTGTAATGTAAATAAAAAATTAAGGCTGTGTTCTTAAACCAAGACATAATGCAGTGACTGGAAAGTTTACATTTTACTCAAAAAAAAAGATACTTCTTAAGACTGAACAACAAAACTAAATTTCTGAAATTAGTTGCTTTTTCATATTGAAGGAAAAATGCTTTTAAAAAACTCAAATGGTATTTAAGAATTCAAATATCAAACCTTTCTTTTAAGCTCCTACAAGTAGTTAACCCTTCATTGTTTTTTAAAACATAAAGTATAGCAGAAAATACATGTAATACTGAAAAAAATCTAATTCCTTAGATTTTTAAAATAATTAGATAATGTCATGAAAATAACTGTAGGGAAAATTCTTCTGAAGAGACTTTGAAATGTTGAAATTATAATTGTCAAGTAGTCTTATTAAAAATTTCAATAGGACCTGTGGAGTTAGATTACTAGTTCATTGTGTGATGTCTGTGAATCATGAAATAAACCTTAACTCATAAAGATATGCATACAGCATTGTGAGGCACTGAGCACTTTGTCCCCAAGACACTTAAATACAAGCTTACCTTAAAAGCAAAGCAGGTGTGTAAGTGCTTTGCTGGATCAGGGCCAGCACCTTACAAGACTGATCTCAGAGAGTTCAGATCTCCCTCCCTGCCTTCTGATGTGAAGAGGACCTTGCTTACACCAGAACTGCATGGTTGCATGAAGCAGTGGTTCTTCACAAACACCCAGCATTCAGGTACCATTTGAAGCACAGAATATTTTTCATGTCTTTCTGGAGGAAAAGGTGGAGTGTTTGAGTCTTGAGAAAAAGTGATTTATACAAAGTATTGTGCAGGATTTTACCTCAGAGTATAGGTTTCTATGTTTTCCATTGTTCTTGCTTCTAAGTAATTTATCCAGGTTAGATATAAAGGAGTAAACTATTTTATGAACATTTAAAAAATGAGAGGGAACTTGGACTTTAGGCATTTTTCAGTACAAATTAGGAATCATAGGACAGGGTTCATGCTAGATCCTTTTGCTAAATAAATGTATCATATTCCTGATTTTACTTTATTTTGAGACACGAGATTCATAACAAATCCATTCAGTCGAGTAACATACATCAGAAAATTTAAGGTTCAGTTTTTCCAGTTTATATTTCCAAATTGTTTCCAATTTTATAGGAACACCAACCAGCAGCAGGCCTCCCAAACTGTCATTTGAACAGCAGTTCTCAGCATAGCTCAGAGATACAGGAAGAAGGGTTCCAGCTTTTGCATACTATTGCATGTTGTTCTCATGGCCTTCATCATATACCTCATCATTTGTAAAACATGAAAACTGGAATAAAGGTGGCCAAAAATGCTCAGATTGTATTGCATCACTTCCTAGAGGGATAGAATTCAACTCACTTTTTCCAAATTTGATGGTTTTGTATTTGGACTCAAGGATTTTTTTAATACATATAGTGGTGTGTGAAGCACACCGCCTTGTATTAAATAGAGTTTATTATACAAAAAATACAGTAAATATAACTCAAGGGAACAGGAAAATCTCACTGTGCATTGTGTCTAATTGTTATTCATTGGCCTAGGGTCCACAGCAGGCCTTATAGATTTAAGAATTGTCTTCACAAAAATACCTTCTTTTAATTTTTGCAAATCACATTTTCAACTCTACGTTGTGAAGAATGCAGAGCTTAAGATGATACCCGAAGACCTGACAGTACATTATGCCAGGGAGTGACAATTTAAAAAAAAAAAAAATGCAGTTCCAAGTGTAAGTTTAAAAATGTAACTAAAAGCCTTCATCAAAGTTTAAAGAGCTTCTTGCGCTTTTAGCATTTACTTATTCTGATTTATTGACAATGACACACCTAGCAACAGTCTGCTGAAGTAGTGAAGTAATGGACTTCAGGAGAAAAGGGGAAAAACAAGTAGGTGCTGCACACAGGAGAGAGGCCGCTGATTACAGACCACTAATTTGTTATGCACTGTGGCAAATCAGCAGTGATTCATATGACAAATAAGGAGAAAAAATTAACAGCTGTCATGTTGTGATGTGTTAATTTCCTGACAGTCTCTGCACTGAAGCCAATTACTGATTTAAGGGCAGGGAGAGAGAGCCCTGTTCAAGCTTCTAATTAGGCTTCTTCAAGACTAAAAGGATAAAAGCAAAAATAAGAGCAAGAGAATGAAGCAGGTAGCCACAGCTTCATAAAGCATACATGCTTTTAAATCCTCAATTAAATAGCTTTAAGCTTAAGTGTGTTTAAGATAAGAATTTAGAAACATTTATTCACTTTTGTCCATGACCTTGTGTTTTAGTCTTTTGTGTAGTAATTGGGAGATACAGCAAGCCCAAGGGTCTATATTGCCCTCCTTCTGCAGTCATCCAGGTTCCTGGATGTAATCTTCTAGTAATACCTTTGTTTAGCAATGTCAACACCTATTCATCAGCATGCCTTAGATGCAACCAGTAAAGGGACATCAGCAAGTTTGCTGGTTCTTTTGATCCTAAGGAGGGTCCTTGTAATTTAGGGGAGACATAATTGCTGTTTAAGGGTTTGACTCTGACTCCTACCCTTATATAAGCATCCTCATGAGAGGACCAAGTGAGGCTATATGAACAAGAACCTCTTGGCCACATATGTAGGGAGCTGAGCTAATTCTGTAAGCTACTGTGCACCTTCACTTTGAAGCTAATTGGAAATGAGAGCAATCAGTATCTAACATGATGGAGTCCAGTGCGAGGGAGGACCTGGAAAGAAATAGTTGTGCTGAGAAAATACTGAGGTAGCAGGTGATTCACACTATGGCTACCATATGGTTTCAAAAGGATCCTGACAGCCATGTAATGCAAAGTCCACTCCCCAACTGTCCCTAAAACAGGCAAATAAACTGGGTATGGGATCAAGCATTCCAGTGAGTAGCTGATTTTGTAAGAAATATTTTATTTTCTTAATGTAACACTTAAAATTAAAACCAGGTTTCCTGTCGACCTACAATTTAAACCTACAGTATAAAATTATCAAATGACTGTAAGGAGCTTTTGCCTCTTTTTTGGCATTTACTCAAAAGTGACGTGTGATATAAAAATCAGGAATTAGTCACTAAAAAGGAAGCATGGATTTGCTCCAAAAGGAAGGAGCGATTTCATCCACACAATATTTTTCATTTTTTATTTCATATTCAGATGGTCATGTAGAGGAACTTTTACTTTGGTTGCTACCAAAGTTTTTCAGAACTGCCTTCTGCTTCCTAAAAGGTAATTATATTAAAATTCTGAAAAGTGCACTTGAATTTTAAAATAGGCAACCATCTCTTGTTTTTGCATTATAGCTCCCTTCATTTGGGTTTAAAATATAGCTCTCACTTCCTTCATGAATGAGTAGAAAATAGACAGGAATTTGGAGCAAGGGCAGAAACATAACTTCCAAGGAAATTAATCAGCAAGTATTATGTGAATTCCTAAAATCACTGAATTTACCTTGGGAGAGAAAGAAATATATCTAATAAAATACTGCAAAGAATCTTGTCTTTGATTTTGGTAGAAGGTGGATGGGTCCTTAACAAGGGTGCAGCCTAGAACAGATGCTTGCCCCTGCTGCTAGACATGAAGGCCTTAGTGAACAGAGATCTTCAATTTAATCATACGCTTAACTTTCAGTAAAACACATGGTCAGATATGTTTGGTCCTGTCTTTAAAATTAAGTGATTGTTTCTGGTTTTGCATAATCTGTGCTAAAAGCTATCTATGCCATGTTACAGCAAACCAGTTGTGTAGCTGTAGACTGGAAGTTTCTACATCAATGTGTCTGATATTGCTGCTTTCTTATTCTCTTTACTCCACTTCACTACGTAAGCTGGGTCTGATCATGCTTTCTTTGGAAAGTTTTGGGTACCTAGGGAGCTAGAATATAAGTTTATAAGAGTTTTAATATATAAGTTTATATAAGAGTTTTGCCTACTTTGTAGGCTGTACAGCAATGTAGATAAATTGTAAGCTAGATCTGGGATAAATTTGGTATTCCAAACTCCCTGTTGCTCAAGCTCAGCTTCTACCAGCAACCCAGAATCTCTGTGTGGTATTTGCACTACACTTCAATCTCTGCTTTAGACCTAAAGTAACAAAGTCCTAATGACTAGATGGGATATATTGGAGAACCAAGTGATGGTGGGGAAAATTAACTTAAAATATGTGTGTGATGTATGCCCTAAACTTAATGCTAACGAATATAAATACATGTAAAGTCAATGTAGTATTTAAGTAACAGTGGAACAATATACAAGAGACTGTCTTTAGTGGGGGAGTCAGCTCACAGTAATTTTAAATATACTGACTGCAGTTCTTACCCACTTTTATTCAGCAACTCTAATAATAATTTTTGTGCTCTCTGAGCAATATGAGGCAGATTTTTTGCTTTTTTAGAAATCTAAATTAATGTCATTAGTTCTTAACCTGCTAAAAGTTTGCAACATAACAGGATAGATATTTTTAATAGTTATTCATTTTAGTATATTTCATTACAAGTGATGGTAGGTGTGCTATTGTAAGAGTCAGTAAGACCTTTCTGACATTGATTTTGCTTGCAACTTCATCCTTATACTTGATGGTATGGATAAAAGTAATTCAGTCTCTGGGCTTGCTCAGTCCTGATCTACTATCAATTCAATTGAAATATGTCTACATTAAGTGTATTATCTTTTTCAGAAGGATAACTAAGTGAATTAAGCACGTGCAATACTTATCACTGTCCAAGCTAACTTATACTTTGTTGATTTATAGTGCCCTTCATAAGTGTAAAGGTGTTCTGCACTATTTTATGCACATGGACCACTTCAAGCACCTTTGAAATGCAGCCACTTCTGTCATTAATTTGCTTTCATACTTGATTGTGCCCATAGTCAACTACTAGCTCAAAGCAGACTTCAGGAGCACTGCAGACCTATGCATAAGCATGTTGGGTGTTGCTATTCCTGGGCATGACTCTTGCTCCGTGCCTCCTACTCTATAACATATTGTATTGTGCCTTGCTAAATAATGTTAGACTGCAAAGTGGAAATGGTAGAGCAGGAGGAAGGAGACGTGTATGATCTCATGCAAGATCTACATGGTTATAGTAAGGGGTAGGATTCTTGTATGATCTTCCCAATTTCTTCTGTAAAAGTAAGGGACAATCTGACTCCTGGGGCATATTTAGTCCTCATTCTGGGAAATCTGTCATTGAAGTCAGTGGAGTGAGTGAGTACTGAGTAAAGACTGAAGGATTTGGCCTAACATTTATATCAAATATGGCCTTCCCAAATTCATTAATTCCTGGTTTAAAACTATATTGTCCATATCTCTTTTTACTGTCCCTGACCCCTTTTGCACACTGTCACCATTAACACTCCCAGTCACAGATATCTGGAAATGTATTCTATCATCAGTAATACATTCAACCTGACTCATATTCATAACCCATTCCAAGGTACTAGGATGAAGAGCATGGACATGGGTTACTAAACACTGGATTTATAAAATGCGAAGAAAGAAATATGCTGCACTTAAAAGTAACAGAGCACATTTTGCAGTGTGCTTGATCTCTTACATGTGGTCTCGTGCCACAGTCTGCATTAAAAGCAATTAATAATATCAACTCCTGTGTGAGGAGTGCTGGTGGATTTTACCTATTCTATATATTTTACTTTTCATGTGATGATGAATAAATTAATCTCATTAATATTTAATTAACTTTAAGTTAAAAGGTGACATCTAACTTAGCCAATTTAGTGTTCTGTAGCTGGTTTAACTTTGGATCATGTGATTTTTAATTCTTTCTGTATGAACAGGTGACTAAAGGAAAAAAAAAAAGAAAGGGAAATGCACAGATTAATTTCATTCTTTAACCTTCCTAATGCATCTGCTTGCTTGCATCGAGTCGCAGACAGCAGATCATCACATGATTTATAGTAGTGACCGCTGCCTGCATCTCTCAGGCTAATGACACATACACTAAAGTCATTGATTTGTATGAATAGCCTCCGCTCTTCATTTATCACAATTTAATGTAAGAGTTTGCAATGCAGAAAAAAATTTCACATGGGAAGCATGGCCCCACAGGCCTGACTGCTAAGCAGTTATGAATCATTTGCTGCCTTTTAATATATAGACTGTTCTATTCCTGAAAATGCCCTATAAGGTCGTATTTCTTTGCAGAACATCACTACAATTAAAAAATCAAAAGTAATTGTTTTAAGACAAAGTATGTTGAAGCATGACCAAGTTAAACCTTTGTTAGCATTTTCTCTTTCTCTTTTTTTAAAAACACCATAAAAACCCAAGTTTATCATTGATGTGAGCAGGGACAATTCATTTAACTTTAGCAGAGTTGTACCTGTTTTTGTTAGTCCAAATTTGGCCCATAAAGTTTATTGATCTGCCTTTGTAGTACACAGAACTCCAATAAGAATACTTACCTAAAATGAGAGAAGCACTATGAGTAAGTAGGATTTGGCAAGTCGTTTTTAACTCAAGATAAAAAGATTTAAAAAAAAAAAAATCAAGTGTAACTTAGAAGAGAATTAATGCTTTTGCAAATATATTTCTTAGAACAACTTAGAATGGCTGTATTTTAATTAATTTTATTTAGATAAGCATGTACTTTTTTTTTGTCTTCTAACAGAAACTGAATAATCCTATTAAGCCTAGCATCTAGATTGTTCCGTATCTTGATTTTTAAAGGGATGTAGCAGATCAAATGTAAAATAATAAAAAAAATCTTTAAATCTAAAGCTAAAGAGAATGTAATTCATAGTATTAATATAAATATCATCCAACTCATTTGTTCAAAATGATAGGTAAGGATGAAGAAAAAGTCATTCCTTAGTATTGTTCACAAAGTGAAGACAAGATGTTGATTTCTCGTATGTTTATCATAGAGTAAAATATAACCTAAAGGATATAAATCTGTTTTCATTATCTTAGATAAGAGGAGGGATAATATTAGTAATCAGGTATGCTATTTGAAACTTAGAAAATAAAATTTGGGTTTTTTTAATCTTACACTCTCTATCTGAGATTTTATAAATATAATCAGTGTTAGCTGTAAAAGATGTTATGTCTTCCAAAGGACAACAACTCTTTGTACAGAAGTTTAAGGTTTAGCTGTTGTTTTTTTGGTTTTGTTGGAGTTTTTTTCCTTTTAAATATGAGATTAAAAGCTTCATATCAGTCTTTTGGAGTTCTCAATACAATCTTGCTGGTCACAAAATCACTGTTTTCATTGGTGAAAGAAAACTGAAGTAGTGTTTGTGGTTCCAGAAATAGGTACTTAACAAACAATTATACTAAGTTGTTCTGGGAAATATATACCTTATTTTCCATTACTTGCAGTGTGAAGTAAGGAATTAGTATCTTGCAGGAGTCAGAGTTCAGATTATATATTTTCTTTTTTTTTTCAGGTGAAAAAAATCACTAAATGCAGGGAAAATATATGCAGTACACAACACAAGGGGACTATATATCCCAGGCATTATAAACTTTTGCTTTTATTTCATAAACATTAAATACTGTTAAATTCTAAAGTGTTTGGCAATGTTTTTAGCTGCACAGAAAAAGTGTGATTAAGTTTCTTCTGTATTAGCCACTGATGCTATCAAGTTATTTCCCCTTAAAGATACACTTTGTATGCAAATGTATTTTAAAGACTGAAAACTATGCATTTTCTGAACTTTATTTTTCTTGCATTACTTGGCAGGGACCAATTGCCAGTTAGACTGGAAATATTTAAAAGAAAGAGAAAGGTGGGGGGGAATTTGTAATGATCACTCTGAAAAGTTTTTCTTTTTGTCTTTAGATATTTTTACATACCCCATCAGAAATATATTTTTTTTTAAGCTTTCACTTGAACCAATTCCCAGCACAACATGGAGTGAAATACAGAAAGAAACAAAGTAAAACTGGATTTAAAAGAACCTGGACTACTGATAAAGGTAAATGTAATGATAATGACTCACAACTTCCAAACGTGCGACATTGTTAGCAGGGATCAGTTGTTATCAGAATAAATCGTCGTCATGGCAAACACTGTGTAGATGGGATGAATAGTAATCTACAAGCAGTGTAATTCAAGAACCTTTGTAACATTCTAAAATAGTTGGGTTTGTACAGTCTGTCATTCAGCATATCATTTTTTTTGCATTTGGAAGGGAGGTCGATTAGGCCTGATGCATGGTTGACACTTGGTGAGGGTGTTTTCTGGCTTTTCCAGGAGCACTGAAAAACAATCTTTATACTTGAAGTAGTAGCAGATAGCTTGCACTCCACAGCTGAGTGCAGGACTTCATCATAAGGTTCTACAGTGGTTTCTCAAGAAGAACAGAATATTTCTGCATTCATTTCTGATATAAAGATGATATTTATCTCACATGGATATTGGGAAGTTGAATTTTCTGACAACGTGTTAAGCTTTCATGCTAAAAGTACTTCTATACGTGGTCACTATTTGTGTAGTAATTTATTGTGTCTATATTTAAAATATTTCTGCAATTTTAAAGTTTGCATTCACTATTTTTCAGATACAAAACAATGTTTTTTTCCAGGATGTATCAGTACTTTGCATAGATTATTTGGCTGCTGTACATGTAATGTATCAAATTGTTTATATAGTTTATAGACATATTCATGATAAACTAAAAATTATGTTAGAAAATTTTAGAATAAAAGATTGAATTTTGTTGTCATGTTAGGGAAATGCTAACAGATGCATCAGTGTTTATGCATGTTTTATATACCTATTTACTCTGCCAGTCACCAGCAGAATGTAGTTACAGTACATTAGTAACTGCTATGTCTCGTGGTTTACCTATAACCTCCTGGAAAACATTTCAAGTCCTTAAAAAATAGAGTTAAGCTATCATAACCTGCAACATTATAATTGCACGCGTAAACTTGTTCTCCTACTGCAAGAAAATATACTTATAAATGGAACTGCATAGAAGTCTGCATCAAAATATAAATGTAAGAACTAGGTTAGAGTTTGATATTTTGACTTCACATGAGTTTGATAGGAGACACCTGTTTAGTTCCTAAACTGTGTGAAAGGCGGTGTAGAACCTTCCATATTTTTCAAGATTATGTCCTTTTATCTATATGGGGAGGTGCCTATCACATTTCTCAGGCTTCTGACAAATAATAATAATGACATAATGTAGAGTTCTGAGACTTGTGAGATCCAGGCAGGCAGCCTGATTTTATTGTTAAAGAAACCAGTGACAAAATTCCCTACTGACTTCTGTGGGAGCAGCATTTGCATTTGGAGTTAAATTTGAGTGGATATTTTGTTTCATGGAAGATTTTATTATTTCAAAATACAGTCATGTTCTGATTTTCAGGAAATAGCTAACCGTATTTTTTTTTTAACATAGTGATATGTATCATCTGCATATTCTTTGTAGTTAAGGAGTGGAGCTCTGAGGTGACCTCTGGAAATATGGGGCTCCTGTGCTCCAAAATGCTTTCTCCAGGGCTGCCTGCTATGTAGCAGCACCGAAGGACTGAAGGAGATGGAGCCAAGACTTTGTGGCTCTGCCAGCTCTCCTGCAGTATAACAGCAAGGCTATCTGGGAATTGGGTGAGCAAATTTCAAGGTGGCCAGTGAGATGTGGACTAGTTTAGTAGTAAATGGCTAGGTTGTAAAAGTACTTTTAAATTGCATTGAAGATCTGAAATCCAGATTCCAGGCTGCATCTGACCTGTGTTTGCCATAACTGAAGAGAGAGGAGCTGCAGAAAGCAGCTGTGGGTTGAGGGTGAACTGAAATGCTAAGACAAGCACTCAGCAATTGCCCCAGGCAGGTCTCCTTTCAGCCCAGTCACCTGTGCCTGGCGATTGAGGGTGTAAGTGAAGTTTTCTACCATAGACTTTTCAGAAAGAAAAACTGCCCCAGTTTGATCCAATTTTATTACAGAATCACAGAATAATTTAGGTTGCAAAAGACCTTTATGATCAGCAAATATGGTTGCTTTTAAGCTATAGTCTGATTTAATGCAACTGCTACGTAATTAAGAATGCAAGCTTTAGTTTGTCATATGTATAGTGGAACAAGTACATGAGAAAAGTTGGCAAGAGAAGGTTTGTTGTAGTTAAAGCTAGTACTACATTAATTCAAGCTACTGGATAAATATGTGGTAATGTTGTAGCGTTGCCATGTTGCTTCCATGAAATAAGATATGCTTCACTTTCTAGTCTGAACTGTAGTCCAGTCTTGTCACCCTTCCCTTTGAAGGTGGCTGGAGTTCATAGTAGTTTTGTGACTCAGGATCATGCATAAATGTTGTAATGCTGTGAAAGATGAGTTCAATTCTGGTTAGAAAATATTAAAACAAGAAGGAAAGAGGGTCAAAGAAGTTAAAAAAAATCAGAAAGCCTTCTTTGATTTGAATTCTTTGGGAGCTTTAGAAAAAAAGCACAGTGGTATATAGCCCTTCATCTTTAAAGTCATAAAATGATCTAGCCTCTATGAACATTCTCTTTGAGTTCATGATGTTATGAAAATATTTCCAGATCTGCAGTGTAGATCTTAGTGCTATTGACAGTAATGAGGATAATAGGTATGTTAAGTGTGGACCATCAACGTTAACTTTGAATTTTCTGGGGTTTGGTATGGTGTTTAAAACATTCTTACTGCCTTGGTATCTGAGCATCGTGCAACAATTATCAATTTATTTTAATTTCCTGTTTAAAATATTTAATAAAAAAATCTACACAAAGCACATTGTTTAGCCAGGAGATTGGAATATTTTCCTTTTCATCAGTTGTGTTCTCTTGGGTGTATCTGTCTCAAATGTCTCCCTTGAGAATGAACACCAGAGGGTTTAGATTTGTGTTAATTATTTGAGACTTTCAGAAACCTCTATTATTTACTTGGTAAATGTGTACTTCCCTAAGTTTATAGTATTTTTTTTTCTCCTTCATTCTGGGTTTTTCATAACATTTTAATTATTCCTGTCATAGGTGCTTATTACTTTGTGTCTGGGTGCCATTGATTCCCTAAAGCAAATGTTCTAAAAAAAGAGTTTTTTAAATAAAAGAGCCCAAATTTTAGCCCTGATTCAGGGAGGCACTTAGCCATTTGGCTGTTTTCAAGCATATGAGCATATTCAGCCAGCTGGATTAGCCACATGCCCATGGGCAGGTCTGCCATGCTCATGCCATCTCTGCTTCAGTCTTATGCTAGTGTGGTTATGCAGCTTCCAAACTGCTGTTGGCTTATTTCCAGCTGTGTGGTGCCACATAGAAGCACAGCTGGGCTGCAGCTGCCTACACCTGACTACCTAGGCATGCCCTAAGGCACATCTGCACTTGTGCAGCCTCCACTGCTGCTTCAGCTCCTGAAACTTCTCTGAGATTTAGCACAATGTTGATCTTGGCCCATCTAAATTAATATTTGACAGCTTGTCAAAAATAGGCTGTGCCATACCTTGACTGCCCTTCAGGGTTGCCTGAACGACAGTCACGGCAGGACATTGGACACAAGGAAGGAAGACTGCTAAGGTATCCCAGCAAGATGCTAGAAATGAACTCCATCCTGATTTCATACTGGATTCTGCAGAATACCTTGTGGCCTTATGTTACAGAAGCTATACAGTAAATAGAAGTGCTCTTTACTTGAGTCCAGAGCAAAGAAGGAGATGTGGTTTGTGATGGGAAACCTTGTTCATTCTATTTCTTTTCTAATCTCTGTTCCTACAGTTCAGAGGATTCCTTCTTGCAATATGACTAGGGCTATACTGAAACTGATACTTTTCCTTGTGGCAGAGTCCCACTTTATTCTGATTTTCTAGGTCTGCTACATTGCAGCTGCAATCTGTTTTGACAGTGTGCAAGATGAATGTTCTATTGGTTGTACAAACCTTGCTGAATATTCTTGAATATGCTCTTTTGGTGTCTGATCTACTGGGTATTTATATTGGTTCACTTCTGTTACAAAAAGTGTGTAATAACTTTGGGTGGCCCCAAGTATTTTCCATCTTAATAGCAAACAGGTGCTTGTGAATTTTAGAAATGTACTTTAAGAATTTCTAAACAAAAATAGCATTTAAAAAAAGTTGATTCTCTAAATAGATTCACCACACAATAGAAAACTTTAACTGTAGCTGTGCAACTGGTCCTTAAAAAATTATTCAAGAATTCCTCTGTTAAGGAGCAACCAGCTTGCAAAAGCATGTCTGTTCCAGCCTTTCTGCCTACTGGTTTGTGACCTGCAGATTATGTTTTCACTGTATAAACTACAATAGAGAAATATTCATGCTATCTCTCTAAATAAGTTGGATCAGCACATTGGCCAGTTGGGATGCTGCATAGTGCTAACCAGCTTGCACTGAGCTAACCCATATCCCTGCACTAAGTGATGCAGCGTGGGTGTATAGTTGGTATGCCAAAGGAAAAAGATTATCTTCATTCCATTATGTTTATGCAGAATCCTCCAGCTGGTGGCAGAAAGCATGTGTAGAGTCACTGGAATGATCTGGAGCATCTAAAGAGCAGACCTAAATCATTCAAGGGTAGTCCAGAAGACTGGAAAGCAACCCTCATAACTCTTATTCACCAAGGGAACATAGGTTTTAAAGGAAAAGTTGCTAAATGAAACATTCAGCAGCTAAAAACCAAAAGGCAATGCGAGTTATACGTATTGTAAATAGTGTTGGGTCTTAAAAAATTACTTTCTATTATGAAGCTGACTGAGAAATGAAAAAATTTTTAAAATAGTCTGTATGCACTACACCAGTCACTTGCATAATGTTGCACAGTTAGAAACTGAATTCGTATATTGTAGGGTGGAGAGGAACATAAGAAAGTTGCACAGGCCATACCTATTTTTCTATTTCTATAAAACAAACACAATCATTCCCAAATATTTAAAGGTTTCTGAATTTACTTAGAAATCCACTTCCTACAGTTTTTGTTTTGGCTTTTTTTTCAGTACCTAATTCCCTTTTTTTCTAACTCACAGCTGTGCAAAGAAATAGGTTCCCAAGAGTACTCAGGATAATTAATCTTTATAAGGACAATCTCTTTCTATACAGTCATATTTTGTCTCACAAATAGTGCAGAGCTCACTCTTAAGGAATAGTATCATACCTTTCTTCACTTTATTTGTTCAACATCCTATAATAGATGTTATTATCTGTTGCAGATGAAGTTACTGAAATAGTTAAATTTGTCCTTTTTGTTCTTCTGTATATACTTAGAAAAGTGACAGCCAGAGCAGAACTTTCTCCCTAATGTTTAGATGCCTCAGAAACCTATTTCTGTAAAATACATTGAATCTGTACATTAATTTGCAAATTATAAAGTTAAGCCAAAACTAATACATATTTTTACAACTACTTTTATAAACAATCTCTGAGTTCAACTCACAGCTATTATTATCATCATCATATAGTTGATTAATCCCTGTCTGAAAAAAACATTTGGAGTTATCAGCAGTTTTTCATATTTTAGCAGGGCATAGTGTTTGTCCAAGAAAACGCATA
Source organism: Caprimulgus europaeus (assembly GCA_907165065.1). Next base: position 12,239,444 of record OU015536.1, read on the forward strand.
CACCTGAATTTCTCTTAGCCAGCTGTTTTTCCCAAGTGTTAAAAGCTAGCCCTTGAGCAACTAGAAAACAGAAAAACTCTATAAACCTTAGGCAATGGCATATTTCTTTGGGAGCAGTAGCTGTCCAGGCAGTCCCCTCTTGGCCCGTTGTGCCCCTGCCTCTTTGCTTCTCCCTGGTGTTTGCCGGCATTGGTGCTTGGGCAGCCATGCAGTAGGCTAGATCAGAGCATTTGCACCTCTGAAATGCCTGCCCTCTTTTTTCCTTCCACAGCTTGTCTCTCCCAGTCCTCCCTTCACTGTTTCTTTCCTGCTACAATTTTTCCCCAGTTTACACTTTGTTGTCTCTTGGGGCAGATGAGCTCCCTGATTATGCTCACTGTTTAGCAGTGCCAGTGTAACTGGCTTTGGAGTGAGAATGAGCAGCCTGGAATGGAAAGCAAAAAGCCATTGGAGCACGCTGCTGCCTAGTATGAAACCACAGCCATAGGTGACTCAATGAACTACGTGAATAGAGAATCTCTCTAATGAACAATTTGTGAAACAACAATATGCCAAGAACGGTTCTAAACAAAACCACAAATGCTTAAAAATTGTGAATATGTAACAGACTTCAGGATCTGTTCATAAACTATGAAAGTTAAAAAATAAGCTGAATTAACAAGTGTTATTCATAATGAATTATTTGGTCCTCTGTAGTCATGGCTGTTTATACATAGCCATCATTAAAGGAAATAAAAACCATTTCTTGTTCCTTTTCCAAGTTCATGATCCGTGTATACTGCTTGCCAAAAATTAAAAGTAAAAATCTCAATCTGTTGCAGTATTAAAAGTATTTACTGGGTTTGTAGTTGGACAAGTACTACAGGAACGATGAACGTTGTGAAACGCCATCAGTCGTTTTATAGCAGCTGCTCAGGATATTACCTAAAGGTTTGGAATTCCAGTGAGTCGGGAAAACTCAATGGAAAGTAAGAGGAGACAGAAAATACAATCCAAAACAAAACAACAAGAAAAAAAGAGGCAAAATGTGTTCTCATATTTAGTGAGTAGTGTTAGACGATCTGATTGACACCTGCTCTGTTGACTTCTCAGGAAAAACAGTGAAGACATATAGCAAAGATGTATATATATAAAAAGGGTAATATTATTCTTTCATAAAATGCGAACACTGCTACAAAAATCAAAATCTGACAAACACAGACAGTCTCCCTTGAGAGTTCAGGAGTGTCACCTGAGATACCACTTGTTTTGCCTTAGAAGATTTTACGACTCAACAAGATACAGGTTTAGAAATATAATGATGTATTTTTCTTAGAACTTTGGGATTATATAATTTTACTAGTTTCCCCTCTGTAGTCTGATATCTGACTGTAGTATGTCTCCCTAGTCCCTGTGAATAATCTTCACTGAATACTTCCTGATACAATTTTTGTCAATGCTACCTATAAATGCCCATAATCCCCAGTCTCCTCTTTTACACTTGACTGTCTCTTCAGCTATCCTTAAACAATCCTCAGTGAGATCATGTTGATAGTGACTAACCTGACCTCATTTCCTGCTAGAGTAGTAATGGGATGGGATAGCTTCAGAAGCATTAGGAAATGGTGGTCACTCTGCATGAGAATAACATGAAATAAGATTTTGAAAATACTGAAATACTATAGTCACTCTCTCAGAGGGGAAAGAAATCTTGTATTTCCCTTGACATTGAGCACAAGATGGAGAAAAAGTGGCATAATCCCCGCTATACTTCTGCTTGTTTTAACGAGGGTGCATACGAATCCATCATGTTTTGTTTTGCTAGTGATTGGACTTTCTTTAAGAACTGTATAGACAGACGTATATGTAGCAAAATTAAACACTGAAGATTTTTCTATTTCACTCCCTCCCCTCCCTCAGGAGACTCATCCTTCTTCAGTCTCAATGAATAGAATAAAAGAAGAGGTATCTGATTTTCTGGCCCCTAATCCTTTCTCTTACCAACCTGTACACAAGAATCTCAGATGCCATTTTACTGTCCAATACTAACTGGCAGGACAGTGCTAAGAAAGTAACTTAATTGAATGTGGACTGCAGCTGAGCTGAATAACATCATGCACTGCCTTGTACTGTTCATTAGACTTCTTGATGCAAAGGTGGTTTCTGCTGTGATGGTACCTATGTTTTAATCTTATCTCACAGAAACTTGGGGAAGGAAGATAAAGCACTGCTGTGCAACTGAACTGCTTCATAGGTGTTAAGGGTTCTGAGGAATGGTCTTAATACCATCCCAAATTACTCTAGCACATCTTAAATCGCGTTACAAGAAATTCAGCTTAAATTTCATCACTCCCAAGGCACCTGGTCATTTACAAAACCAGGTTGGTGTACATCTATTATATAGATTAAAAAACAAAAAACTGACTAAGTAAGTTTGAGTGTGTATAATTAACTACAAGGATATTGCTCATTTTCATGTCCCATATAAACACTTCCCATTTTTTCTGTGCTTTAAATGCACAAGCTCTTAAAGGGGTGGAGGTAAAAAAATAAGTTCTCACTCGCTGTTCTGAAAAATGGATTTTATTTTCTTCCTGTGACACTGGCTAATGCTTGTCTCCGTTTTGATCACTGTGATGCTGTAATGGAAGAACTGTTTAGACTAGAAGCTCCATCTGCTATCAGCAAGAGACTGCAAGCTTGATGCCACACTTCCCTGCATCTATTGGTATGGAGAAGAGAAGATTCTACAATGGTAAGTGGGAGGAGGAAGAGTTATAGTAATGAAAGTAACACTGACTGAAGAGACTGCAGTGAGGTATGGCCATCTCTGTATTTTATTCTGGTTGGCAGACTGGAGTAGGAGCCCCTCAAAATAGGTGTATGGTGAAGCAGAGGCTGCTTCTCACTGTAGCAGGGAGGAATAGGATAAAATAGATATGGAGGTAGGATAAGATAAGAGGGAGTTATATGAGATGAGATCTATTTGTGTTTGCAGAAGATACGGAGTTTGGCAATATACACGTGTATATATATGGGATAGGAGCAATGCAAGCTCTATAACTTTATAGAAATTTGAGTAAAGCACTTGAGTTAGATGAGAGCATGTTAAGGGATCAAAGGTGACTGAACCAGGACATGGATATAGAACAACCTGTCAGTGACAGTGAAAGTACAGCAAGATTATATGGGAAGATAAGGAACACCCTGGAAAGTGTAAGGTGTGAAGGAGGGAGACTGTGTGCTGGTCAGCTGTGTTGTGTATGGAGGGAGAACAAAGACAGCTTTAGACCAAAGGGACTAGCTGAGAAACAGTGAGGTGGGGAAAGGCTGTCCTATAATTGGCATCCCTGGCAGGTGGGGTTGACCAGGGAGTCAGGTGTACCCTCTTTTAGAAAAGAATAAGCACAGCATTTTTATACCTGCTGAAGAAAGGGATAGAAGTTGTACGAACATGCGGCAGAAGCTTTATTTGGGACTTTCCACATCCTTTGGGGTAAAAGCCTTTGTGTGTTGCCTAAGTAGGCATGGTTCTGTGATTTGTCTTCAAGGTACCAAGGAGGAAAGGAAGACTGAGTTTCAGCTGTGAAAGATGGCAGCATGAGGGGCTAGATGCTTTTAGATAACCTAACAAGTCATATATCAAGTATATCCTTGCAAAGAGACCAACACTGCAAACAACCAGTAACTCGTAATAATGTCACTTTTGTGAGTATTTTAAGATGCAAGTCCCCATGCTGTTATTCTTGTGTATCAACTATAACTCGGACTGGAAGATTTTTTTCCTGATTTTAGACCAACTGATTTTCTATACTTGAGGTGGGAGAAAAATATTTTAAAGTGTTTGTTTATAAATACTGCTGTATTTTTAAAATTCTACAAAGTTAAGATATCATTATTTTTGTAGAATTTCCTGTTACTACCCTATTCATCCTTGTTTCATAGTAGTATGTTTGGTAACAAAGAGAAGACATGCACAGACTTCATTCATACTCCTCGTCTTGTCTTCACCAGTCTCGTGGCATTATCATAGGTGCTACTATCTTGTTGTGTCACTCCACCTCATTCTGGGTTTTGCCACTGCGGATAACGACTGGTCTCCACTGTAATTGATTTACACATTAAACACTCTAATTATTTTCCTGTCTTTAGTTATGCAACAGCACTCTGCCTGGTCAGCTGCAAGACATGGTGAAAACTTGAATGTTTGGGCCTGGTGGATTTCTGCTTCTTGTGCCAGCCCTCCCAGGTAGTGGCAGGAAGCAGTATCTCCCAAAACTATCAAATCTATCACTCTTCTAGTTCAAATGTTGACAGGTCTTGGTAAAGTGAGCTCCAAACAGATCTGTTCTCTGTCACTGCCATGACAGTAATACATGAATCCACAATCACAATCATTTTAGAAAGAGACAGACAATATGAACTGTAAAAGCCTGATTCAGATAGAGCTTCCTTGAATGAGTATTGTAAAGGGAATATTTTTGCACTAACATTTTTTAGAGTATTTCGTGTCTCTGATCCTGAATCTCTTGTTTGTTTTGGATGTCTTGATTCCTTATCTTGACTCTTCAAATACTCTTCATTTTTCTTGTGGCTACCTCAGATTATTTGCTTGTGTTTTAAAGCCTTTTACTAAAGATGCTACCACATTGTGTCTCGATATCCAATAATGTGATCAATCACTATTCTCCTTCCACTGAGCTGAATGCCAAAGTCACAACAGATGTTGTCTGAAAGAAGGCAATACCATTTTTTATCTTACCGGACATTAAAGATAGAACCATATTTATTGTAAGAGGAATCTGATGGCAGAAGAAGCCCTTGAATGCTAATACCATCCCATAAAAAAAGCTGGGCTAGAGATTAGTGACAACAACAGGATCTGTGAGCATAGATGACTGTTGTACATGTAATTACAGATTTGACTGTGTAGTGACGCACTTAAAACTTAGCTAAGTCAAAAAACATGTGTTTTTTCACACTCTTCTGGTCTACTGTACACTGTTTCTAATAGGTATAGTCTAAATTTCTGTGCTATTTTTTGACCCATGCTTCTGAGTATTTCTAGTGTACGAATTGTTAACATATCTTGTTACAGTGAGATGAAATTTCTGGCTCATGAATGACCAAAGGAAACAAGTTCCTGTTTGGCTCAGGAAGAGCTGTTTTGCCATTCACTATGTCACAGGCTGAGCGTTTACCAACCAGGTGCCAGTGACCTACCATAGTAGGTTAGTAAATAGTAATATTTATCTTTAACAGAGTTGATACTAAAATTTCATGAGTAGGAATAAAGTCTCTTTATGACTAAGCAACATTTTTTGAGTTTTTCTAATTCTGTGTGAATTGTTTCTGACATTGCTGAGTATTTGTTATCTGTAATTGGATATGTTTAATATGAACATGCTAATGGTCAGGTTTAATTTTCTCACATTTCTGAAAGAGTTGCTTTAAGTTTGAACTTTAAAAGCACAATGCTTCAGATACAGGGATAATTTTGCTCTGTGGTTAATATATTCGTAGGACTGTTGGTTTGGAAAAAGTTGTGGATTTGCCTAAAAGTTCAAAGGATCTGTTAAATTGCTGTCTGTCCCTTTCTGAAGCTTTTAGAGGCTTTTTCATGTGACTGTCTAGGCACCGAGTTTGAAATTCACCCTGGCCACAGCAAGAAGCAGGCTAATGTCCATATTGAATCATTTAACATTATGGAGTTATTGGTAATAGCATTACCATTGTTACTAAAATGTTACTGTCGATTCCAAATATCTGTTGCATTGCAGGTTCTGCGCGGAGGTTCGTGCGTTCCTCTCTTCATGTATAATGCTAACTTTTCACAAACAAGATTAAAAGAGGCATAGTGGCATTTCTTTGACGTTTTCTCCACATTACCTTAAAATTTAAAGTATATGGAATGTAAGCAGCAAAAGAGTATCAATAAAATTTAAGCTTCTAGTGGTAAGCAAATCTGGCTGTTTCGTTATGTTCAGGTGCATACCTCTTAGAAGATGAAGGCCTAAGTCAATTTTCAGTTCCTTTGATAAAGCAATGTCTTCCTAATGGGACTATGGAACAACACCAGACAGGTTTCTCAACGCCTCCCAGAGGGCTGTATAAAATATAGTTTCTCACCATAGTCTCCTCCAGTTTTTAATATTATCTCTTTTTCTGTAGTAATAGTCACCTATATGCAGTGTTTTCACCCCTTTACAGACTGATAATGAGTGAATGTTCATGTGGTCTGTTACACAACACTAAGCTCTTATTTCACTGTCTGCAGTTATGTTCAGTAAGTACAATATGAACATCATCTCAATTAACGGAGTACCTTTAGGGCTTTTCTTAGCCAACTATTCTAGCATGCTTGTCCATACTGTCATCAGCACCTAATCAACTAATGATGGCTGAAAATGAGGAAGGCCAATCCCAATAAATCCGAAGGATAGTAATTTTTCTCTTTTAATGCCCTTCTCCCTCCTTCTTCCTTCTTCCTACGGCACATTGCAGTAAATTAATGTCATAGTGGTTATTACAGTAGCGCTGCTATGGCAAGTATTCAAGCAACGATCCTCGAATATTTTACCTCAGCATTTATTTGTCCATAAAATAAAATAGAATTTATTACAGTACTCTCTGGTTTGAGGACTGCATGGACAGCAGCTGTGACAACTCCTTATCTCCACTACAGGTAAAGATATAGGGAATGTTTCTCTGAAGCTAAAGAGAAACAAGGAATACAGGAGTCAGTCAACTATGCAAGCACAGTGCTACACAAATTGGTAGAATAAAGAAATATAACTATGAAAAAGCCCCTTGTACCTAATGTGAACCCTAAGAAAAATCATTCAGTAATTTTCTTCTTTAAAGGGTCTTAGTGTATTAAAGGGGTATTCACTGCTTTGGAGATTGCTGTGTCCAAATCAGATATAGCATTTTCAGATCAAAAGATGGAAAGATAAATGTGAGGAATTATTGTTGTAAACTCTATTCAGAGAGGGCATAAGAGAAGGAATTACAAATAGAAAAAAAAGAAAAAGTCTTGGTCAATAAAATTTTACAGAGGTTCATGGTGAGTGTTGTTCACTTAAAAAATAAATGGCTTTGACTATTTGAAAGGCTCCACCTTACAGAAAAAGGTCCCAGATTATAAAACATTAGTTCTGAAGCCAGCCCTGTGGAGATACGACTGCTGGCTGAGAGATATTCATATTTTCAGCTGCATGTAAATTTCTGTGTGTCATTAACATCTCTGAGCTCTGTAATTAGGTCTCTCCTGATCTGGTTATAGTTTCTGTACATTATGGGTATGTAAGCCTCTCTAGGGAAGCACAAGGCCAGCCTTACAGGGTTTCCCCTTTCTGTTCCACAGTTTTGGTCTTATTTTTAGCAAGTACATCCTAGCAACTGCTTGCTTCGAGGTTACAATGAGATCCCAGTGGCAAGTGTGAAAGGTTATAAAGCATTATCAGTCTTTGCCAGCACAAGTCTCTACCAGTACACCAAAGCTAGAGCAGCTCCTTCCTTCATAGACTATACTTTTCCCTACCTGGCACTCCTCATTTTAAATTTGTTCTCGGTGTTTATGTTCTCTAAATGCCTCTCCAATTTCCAGTTGTAGCTATGATTTTATTTTTGCATCTGTTTTTTGGAAAAAGAAACAGATATTTTTACAATGCAAAACATGTATGTAAAAACTTAGCAGTGTTTGAAAGAATGGTCTTTTCTAAATAAATATTTTTTCATCAAATGAAATATAATGTATAAATCAAAACGTTTGTCCTTCTATTCTGCTTCTCACTGGTAAGCATCAAGGAACCCGAGTACAAAGGGAAAAGCGGTTTATTACAGAATATTCACATTTGGATTAGTTTGTTCAGAAGGCCTTGTCTTCCAAGAAATGCTGTCCTCAATATAAGGAAGCACTCTTTCCATGGCCTGGCTATTTTTTGATTTTTCCTGAATGTGTTTTCTGCTTAGGTATAACAAAATATTGGATAATGAAGATAGAAAACCAATAAAGAGGAAAAAAAAATATACAAAATTGCTTAGAATGAATTCTGTAATTACTTGCATTTTTGCTAACTATTGTATAAACAACACTTTAAACAGGGCAAATTGGAAACTTGAAGACAAATCTGCTTGGGGATATAGCTTCAATTTATTACACAATGATAACTGAAAACTTTGTTTCTGCTGCGTTGCAGTCAATTTCCACTGAGCTCAGACTCTGAATGTGTGATTAATCATATGAGCACTGGGGTTGCCAATAAATACCAAAACCTTAAAACTATAACAACTTGCTCATTTTGTGTGGTCATTCCAAATAGCTAAACAACCAGAAATTGTCAATGTACACCAAGATCAATGCTCCAGGGTTTCTTCATAAGATTGATTTCCCTCTCTGAGGATTTCATCTCTCTCATCAACAAAAACATTTTGTCCTCCCTAAATAATCCAATCGAATGCCATCCTCCTGCAGAACAGTTGAGAGGTTTAAATTGTTTGGATTAATCTCTGCTTTGAGGTGGCCTGGAAAGTCTCTGTAACTTTGTCAAATATAGCCTGGAGGGAGAACTGCTGTAGTTTGATATGTGCTAAAAATAAACAAATAATGAGAGTGTCTAAAAATCATGTTGTGCCTTAAAAATAATATATGTGGGAGAAAATACATTTTAAAGCTCTTGCTTCCAACGCAGAACATAATAATTGTCAGTGCTATTCCTTCTTTTTAGGGTCTACAAGCTCCTCTCTATTGGAGATGGGGAAAGAGAATGGGACCCATCGGGACAGATTCAGGAGAGGACAGAGAAAGGGAACTGCAGAAGCCCACAGAAATCTTTCCTAGAAGATGAGTGGAGCAAATTGGAGGTGAGACTAAAGGAATTGTTGCCACCCATAGCCTTCTCCCTTCCATGGACTGTGAATACATAGGTAGGGTTTCATAGAAATATGCTGAGTAGTTCAAATTCTAATTCTCTGCCTGCATCTCATTCAGAAGATAATTTTGCACGTTCTCATTTAGGAAACATCAAGCAGAAATTTTTCACAGCAAGATTTGCAACCAGTAGGTCAGGTTGCAGTCAGCATGACAAAGATCACTATAGCACAGATGACTGCTTTCCATAGTTTTCTTGTCCATTATGTAAAACAGCCTTTCTGCAATCTGCATGACATTGTAAATTGGATCAATGGAGAATTTTTGATCTTTATCCAACATGTTCTGGAAGGAAGATAGAGCACAGACCCAGATTCTTAATTAATTCTGTCTTTGCTATAATTAAGGTGCAGTACGAAGATCAAGTTCTATCCCACGTACATTTGAAATTGCATCATTTTTAAACATTTGGTGCTTTTGGAAGTGTTGGCCAATAGCTCTCATGACTGGCACCCCTGTCCTCACAGCAGAGTACAAGGGTCAAACTTCATCAGTGGGCAACAGTATGTATTGACTGTTTTTGAAGGTAGCTGACTCCAGGCACATGAGCAGACAGGCCAGTCTGGGAAACAGTAGGTTTGTTTCATCCTTAGTAGACTCTTAGGGCTGAGGTGAACAATTGGTGTTTAAATGTTGGATTGAAGTTACCAAAAAGATGGCCACACAGGCCAAGCATGGTTTTCTTCCATTTTGGACTGGTACTAGCTCAGAAATGTTAAAAGAACTGTGCTGAAACTCTATATAACATAGTCTCTTTAAGTGGAATAATTTTTAGTTAGGTTATGGGTTAGGTTAACTTAGTCTCAAAGATCAACACCAAAATGATAAATTTGCTTCGAAAGAACTGAATAATTATTTATAAACAGGCAAAGAACAGATTGCTATGGAAAATATAAATATCCTCACAGTATCTGTGGTCTTAGCTTTACTTTGCTTAAAATGCAAACTTCTTTTTGACTCTTCTGTTGCAAAAATTTCTCCTTTATAGAGCTATACAACAAATCTTACCAATGTCATTGTACATACCAGTATACATTCAATTTTGAAACAAAAAATATTTTCAGTAAGGTGAAGCATAAATTTCTCCTTTGTAAGCATTGGAAAGGTGGGAAATGCATATGAAAAAAATGACTGAAGAAAGAAAATATAACTTTATTCTACTGAAACCTAAAAATAAATTCAAAGGGGTATGCCTGCTACTCTCAGGAGTATGTATGGATTTCTTGCTGACATTAGATTCTCCAAATTGAATGTCAGGCTCACCAAGAACAGGGGGAGAGGGGTAGGCTAGGAGGCTAAACTTATTATTAGAAGGGCAAGATTATTATTATAATTAGGAAAACCTATAAAATATGTTTGTACATTATCTTAGGGCAAATACAAGTGTCACACATTAACAATAGTTAGGCAAAAATACCATGCTATACTGTTATGCCCCTTTGGCCCTATCTACTTAACAAGAAGATATTGTAGAGTGCACATGCACACCAGAAATTTACAATTTCCTTGAAAGACAGAAATAAGTATTTTTGAGGCTTTCACATACAAAAGGATAAAATGAAGCATTATGTGTGTTGCTAGATGACTGTCTGTAAGTCCACTCACAGATATTTTTTTTTTTAGTAGATATATAATGATGTAACAGGTAAGTAGGTAACACAGAAAGATTCTTTTCTTTTTAAACAAAAGAATAAGTAAATATCCTATATCTAATTTTTTAAATTAAGTCAGAGTGAAAGGAAGACATTGAATAGGCACACAGATAAATTTATTCATACAAAGTCAACTGGACAAATTAAAAAGCCCTCTAAGTTTGCATCAGAATGGCTAAAAACATCTGCCAAACAGCCAGAGGGTACTGGTAGTAAAAATACTTCACAGCTGTCTGATCTCAGTCTTGAGCTTGCAACAGACGAACAGTACAAATTAATAAATGAAGGGGTGTACCTGTCACCCCTCTTCATTCCTTTTACTTTAGAGAAAGTAAGTCTCTGATCACACAGTGGCATAACTGTGAGGTTAAAGATGGGGATCGATTTTCTTATGCTGAGGAAGACATACCAGAAGGGTGTTACTGTATAGTTGGCTGCTAGGTGTCAGTGAACCATCCATCAAGACTCCCCTGAATCTAGATTCCTACTAAGCTTTTTCTCATAACATCCTTACTAGTTGTAGCCCATCCTTGAATCCTCTTAACTGCTCCGTGATCCCACATACCAAGCTAACTCGCCTACTAGCTGTGTGCAACCCATAGGCTAGGAAGCAGAAGAGGGCACACAGCCAGATGTTTAGAAATGTGTGAAGAAAGGTCATACCTATGTGAGGCAGAAATAGTTTGTGGGAATAACTTTCTTAGAACTTAATAGGTCACAAATTTTTAAAACAGTCTTTCAATAAAAATAATAAAGCAACAAAGCTTAAACTAACATACAATTTTATATCTAAATCTATATACAAATCTTCATATATAAATGTCCATATAAGTGATTTTATACATTCATTAGAAATTAAATAAGATCTATTTGGAGAAGAATTTTGAAACATATTTGAAAAGTTATCTTGTTACAAATTCTAAAATGAAGGAAAAAAAGATAGAAGAGATTTCTCTGTCGTACTTGGAAGCTGACAAGAAGGAATCTGAAAAGTCATACTGTCAGCACCAAAAACCTAGAAACATTATCAATACAAAATAAATCACAATTTGAGACTACTAGATTCTTAAAGAGCCCGTGCAAGACATGGGCACATACATGAGTGGTTAGAGGGTCAGGATCTAAGAACCAAGTGTTTGGCTTTATTTTTTAATACCTCATATAATTAAATAAATAAGGAAATAAATTTACAGAATACCAATTCAGGAATGCTAATTTCTGAGAGTTCCTTTATGCACTTCAGTGTTCAGTAGTTTAATAAGTTTATGATCAGTCATGTCCAATAAGGAAAAAATGTGGAAAGGAAGAGAGAGAACATCAGTACTGAGCCTTTTAGTATGACTCCTTTGTGGGCTAAACTTGTCCTTGCAGTTAGCCATGCAGCCCAAACTGAGGCACATTCTGACAGTGGCAAGGCTCAGAGAGGCAGGTGTTAGCATCCCTGTGGTTATGATTGTAGGAAGCAAGTTTGAGCTGGCATATTCTCAGTGGGCATCTAGGAAAGTAGAAAGGACAGACCAGTGTTTGCATTTACCACCCTCAAACGATCCTGCTCAGCAACTACTGTGCAGGTTGCAGAAGGATAGTGTGATCATTCAGGCCTGCACAGATGAGAGATGCCACTAAATGAAGTTGCTGTGTTTATACCAAGCTCTGACTACAGCCTCTTCAGAGACTGATAGCGCTTTACCCTGCTGCAGAGATGGGCAAGTGTGAACTGATGAACCGGGCAGTCCCCTTACACGGGGAGTGACTATACAGCATGTCTCACTATGGATTGCCCTTTAGCCTTTTTTCCCTCAAGGGTAAAGTTTTTCTTTTGCTGGGTCTCTTTAGCCATATTCAGTATCTGTGAGGCTGCCTTTCCTCAAGCTGAACAAAGGCCTGTCACAGTCTGTCTGTAAATTAATGATCCAGGGTCACACAAGATCTCGCAGAAAGGAATGGCAATCCTAATGTTTTGAGCGAATATCTAGAAGTTCTTTCCTTGAATCTCCTCACTTGTGTAAGTAGTTCAATTAATTTGAGAATGAGCAAGGAAAATTTGACTACCTCTCTTATACAAGTATACAATTTGAAGCCCTTGTTATGCTCTTGCAGTTTGTAGTACACCATTTTTAAGCAATGAATTTGTCTTTCTTCTCAAGGTTACATTCCTTTTTGGAATATCACTTAAGTCTTCATGTTCATTGTGGTTAAGCTGAGAAGCAGATAAACACATAAGCTAATGTCCCGATCAGCATCTGCTTTATGACTATACTCCTTTTATCACATTGGTCCATAATGTTATTCTGTTCATTTTCCAGTATGGAAAGTACAGGAGAGAGGCCCAAATCCTATATTTGTCCATATGGGCTCCATAACCCACACTGGGATTTTATTATTTCAGTAACATTGACAAGTGCTATAAACAGCAAAACATTTTGTGTATAACATTTTTTCAGAACTTCAGACTTTAGGTTTTTTCCTTATTCATGACAATTCCATCAATGGTTAATGGTTCAAACCTTGAAAATACAAACTCTATGTTCCAGGAATGCTGAGAATTTTTTCTGTCTCAGGGTGATAATACAGAGATTTGCATCTCAGATAAGGATGCTTCTCTTCTGATACCTTCCTGTACTTTTGATGCTTGTTCGGGCTATGTGGCATGTACATTAAAGTTACAGAAACATAGTAACAGTTTAAGTTAAGGTGATATTTATAAATAGTATTTATACAGCATTCAAAAACATGCTTGTAAAAAGAACCTGGAAGTATGCATTGAAACGGCGGACAAACTATTTGAACAATACTTGCATCTTAAAATATTGTTGTAACGGCTTATCGCCTTGCTGTGGCAGCATTTTAGGCATTTATTGATGATGCATTTTATAACATGCCTTACAATAAGTTATTAGAGGATGTAGGGGCACCAACTAATCATATCATAAATATGAATAAACCATTTATACAGGACACCTAAATTTAAAGTGCTTGTAGGAACTTACATAAAGTGTTTTGAACAGCTGACATGCAGTATTGGTGCTTCGTGTAGCGCCAGAGTGGTGTCACGTCCTAGGATACACAAGAGTCTTATGTGGAACTGGAGCTTTATTGCTTCCAGTGATAGAGCTGGGAACTGCACAACAATTCCAAACACAAAATGTTGCAAATCTGTCCCCAAAGAGAATATAAGGATGTGCATAAGCAACATCCAGGAGATTTTTGGTGACAAATGACGTAGAAGCATTTCATTGCTCATTTCATATTTGAGAAAAAAGGAAGGAAAAAAATCTATTTGCTTTTAACAGTAATCCAAGCTGTGTGTAAGAAAACGTTGTTCAAATATACAGTATATATATTTAACACCTTGTCAAGCAATTAGAAGACTATGAATGATAATCAAAATTCAGTCAGCAAATAAGTAATCTTTATATGCCAGAGAAAAAGTATTTATACTATCAGAATAGAGCTCTGAGACATGTAGAAGGTAAATGTTAAGAAATAAATTTGTACAGTAACACTAAAATCATTCTAAAAATTAAAAAAATATGTCATATAATTAGAAATCATATGAAAAACACTACTGCAATTGTTACTGTTAGCTATGATTTACTAGGAGCATTTAAATCAATGCTAAAAAAAATAATGAAGTCATACCTTATTCCCCTCCCCCTGCAGATATAGATTTTATTTGACCTATTGCTTTTAAAAGAGAATGGCTTAAAAAAGTGCTCTTTACATGATAAAACTCAAAGACAAAAGAGAGAATGCAAATCATTTCTATATTACATATATGTTGCTCCATTTGGCAAAATCAAGTTAGATTTTTTCATCTCCTTACTGTAGAACAAAAACAGAGCAATATTATGAAATTTTGCAGGGCTTTATTTCTAGGCGTCTTTTGTGTCCAGTCTTTTAAACTCAGGTTTTTCTGCCTTTTTTACTGACAAGCCCACAATTTTCAGAAAAGAAAGCTAGCATTAATTAAGACAGTGCCAGCTGTAATTTTCTTGGGAAGTAAATTTCTGCACAACTAAAGGTTACAGAGACCTTTTCACTGTCAAAATTTACTACAGCCTGTGAATGTTAATGTTTCTAATGAAGACATGTTCTCTGTCCCTGAACTTAAAAGTACCCTGAGAAGAAGGCAAAGAGAAAAAAAACTCTATTTGACGAATGTATCTGGAGTCTGTGCATTAATGCAGGGTTATGCCTGCTGGTGCATATTGTAATTATAGTGTTTGGATAGCCTTGTTTTCTAAACAAGGAATATTGCTATAAATTGGCAATTTTGCATGAAGAGTAGGCTTGTAGTAGGTGCCTTATGTTACAAATAAGACAGTGGTATAATAAGCATTTAACCCATTAGACTTAGGGATATTCTCAGCTAAGTCTAGAGAGGAGCTGTAATATAGAATATGGAATGAAAAGGTACTTTCAGTCTTTATATGAAAGCAGCAGAACACATTCATTATTTGTACTTCAAATTATAATTTTTCTCTATTTTAAATGGAAATCAGCTGCTTCTAATGAGAAATATCTGGCTTTGCTTTTCTGTTTGTTTGAAGTTGATTACATAGTAGTCAACTATATATAGTTATATAGTTTTTGTTGTTCTGTGAATGTGCATTTTTTCCCTGTCCCTACAGTATTTACTGCCATGCATAATGGCAAATTTAAAAAAAAATCAACATCTCTGGGAAGCTGATATTCTTCAATTCTTGCTGCATATATTTCATGGGATATTTTGCTTTTCTATTCTTTGTAGGTTGTTTTTCTAAAGCAGAATTATAATCTTTAAAAAAGTCTGCTGTTTGTCTTGTGCATGAGGTTCTCAAAACAAAAACTGCTGTCGTGTGAAATTATACTTGATTACTCATGCAGCATCTTGGTCAATAGGGGTAGGAAAAAAAGGAAGCTAGTTCATGACTGTATTGGTTAAAAATTGTAAAAGCAAAGGATTGCAAATTTTGCAACATTTTAGAAATATGATCCTAATGATATGCAGATTATATCCATGTTGAATGTGGAGTTTTTTTAAAAATGGAGCAGTAGACTGCAAACTGAGTATTTTTTCTGCATCAGAATGTTCAGGTAGCTTTCCTTTCTCTTCCTCACCCTTCCCCACTGATTTCCAAGACATAAGAACCTAGATACTCAAGACGCTGAGCTTTATGGCCAGGAATGAGCCAGCCTTTAATATTTCTTAGGAGAAGGCAGTAAGTATTACAAGATTGCAAGTGGCTATAGCAATTCTATCCAAAGAGCAATGGAACGTCAGATATGTTTGTGTCAGCCTTTGCAGCAGTGGCAAAGCCTTGAAGTCAGTTGTGGAGTGGTTTTGCCATGCTGTTGATTTATATATCAGCTGTGTTGATGAGGGTTGGCTTCTCATTCTGCCCATCAGCATTAGGGAATAGGATAGAGCACTGGGACAAAAACATGGGAAATCAATGTCTTTGTGAGTATCTATATGGACACTAGGATAATCTATTAAAAGCCATGACTATCCTATACCAATAGAGATATCAGATCTCATTACCCATCCAATCCCTTTTTGCAACATGTAAATTAGACTTTATTTTGACTCTCTCCCAGTCCAACACATGCAAATTACTGCTGAACACTCCTTCAAGGTATTTCAAAAGTATATATTTAATGTCTTCATCAGTTTAATCTGCTACATGGTCAGTAGTTAAGAATAATTATTTAATATCTGTTGGCTAAATCATCAATATACTAGATATTGTAAGTCTAGATAGTAACTGGGTATGGCGTAGTTAATAGTCTCAGAGCACTGCAGAATGAGAAATGATGCAATACTGTAGGCAACGGTAACTCTGAAGGAATATTGGGCAAATAATCTTTTCCTGGGAAAGAGGCATGGCTCTGGCTCGGCAGTGTAAAAAGCCATGCTTGTTCATAACCTGGGATTGGGAGGATTCTCCCAGGATATTTGAGCTTTTATTTAGGGATTGCACATGGATTTGCACAGATTTTAGTTACACGTAGCCAAATCACCAGAGACATCATTATTGCCTTTTACAAAGAGCTTTTTTCCATTTAATTTAAACCTGTTCCTAACTGACTTGATCTGAGACCACATAGTCCTTGTTCAAGTGAAATAAGTATATCACCCATTTCCTACCTGAATTGGTTTCAGATCTGACCTTTAGTTATGCCACTGTAACTTGATATGAAGGCACAAGCCTTAAGCCTTAAAGGAAGCCTTGAAGGTAGCCTTAAACTTCCTAGTGTGAGTAAAAATAAGCAGGCAAAATATGTAAGTGAGCGTTGTCTTGTGAAAATCATGTTTGGAAACATGAACTGGAGAAAGTGCCATGCAACCATGTTACTGAGGTAACATAACCCTTTTTCTATGCATACTTTGAGCAGCTATCCTATGTCCTTTAGACCATTCCTGAGGTCCCTTCCAACCCCTACCATTCTGTGATTCTGTGATTAGGTCTTGACAGAGATTTTGAAGGAAGGTATGGAAGGACTCAGGAAAAAAAAAATGTTGCTAAAACTTAACAAGAAACGAGAACATCTGAACTGTTAAGAGTTACTTTAATCAAGAGATTAAAAAAGAAAATAGGTCTATCTTGGTTTATTTTCCAGGGCTTTGTCTTATCACCTGAGGTTTCCAAATATCTCAAGTGCCTGTATTTATTTTTTTTTAATAAAGTCCTTGTTTCTTGATGGAGGAGGGAGAGAAATCTAAGGTAAGTGGGTTAAAGATAGGTTAGAAAACTGTTTAGTTCAAGGCCAACTGAATAAGAACTAAATTTCTGAAAAATGAACAAATGGTATAGGAGGTTGATGGAAAAGAGAATTCCTTTGAGCATATGGAAAGGGCACTATGGGGAAGGCAGTGGAGGTTACCATGGATAGTGCAATGCTATGAAGACTACAACTGTTGGTTGACTCTCAAAAAAAAAAAAAAAAAATTCAGATCACAATCCAAAAATCTTGACATAAATTGAAACTGAGTCAGCATTTATTGAGTAATGATTCTGTTTGGTTCCTGTGTAATTCACTCCTTCAGCTCCTGGGTCCTGTCATTCTTTTCTTCATTGTCATATATTTAGTAATGGGATTGCAGGATGCTGAGAAGTAAAATTCCTTTTGTGGGATCTCTTAACGAATAATGCAAATAATCTCACTGCGCTACTAGCCTTGAAAGAATGTGATTATATATATATTCTATGTTTCCTGTGTAGCTGAAATGCATTCACCAGTTACTTTCTTCATGGTGAAGCAGTACTGGAAGCGTGTTTAAGGTGATGGTTAAATCTGTGGCTATCATCCACTTTATAAAAGGAAAACACATAGGAATCTATTGACTATTATGGCAACTGTACATGAAGACTCGTACATGTATTCGGATCAGAAGGCTAGGCTTGAAGGCACTAAAACTTATATGTATGCATGCAAGGCTTCTGTCCATCCAGAACACAAACTTGGTGAGATTCCCACCCCCACAAGGAAAATAATAACAGCTGAACATACTAGAAGTATGACTTTAAAAAAAAAAAAAAAGGAAAAAGCTTAATAGTTCCCTTAGTGGTCTTCATTACTTTGGTACTTAGAGAGGGAGGTAGATTATAAAAGCATTGACTGAAACAAGAAGATGAGAACATGATTCACAATCTGAATGTGGGCAGTGCACACTATTGTGACTCAGAAATGAGTATTTTACATGTGATTCATAAGGAAAAATAATTGTTTTATCAGATGCATTTCTCACATATGGCTGGGGTTAATATTCACCTTATTTAAAATTGAAATTCAACTACTGTATCAGCATAGTGGTTCTTTCCAACACAGATACCAAAGAAAATAAAGAAATTGCTTTATTCACTAACGTGACACAGTTACTCTCCTCCACACAAGTGGCATTTGAGTATTGATTGGTGTTCTGCAAAGGAGCTCGACGTGCTTTTTGCAAAGCTCCTGCTGTATCTTATTTATTAGGAAAATTTTTCTGAGTAACATGAGTAAAATCTGCAGATAATGTCCATATAGGTTTATGAATCATGTCCTTGGATCTGTTAAACCAAGAAACATACTAGGAGGTGGGTTGTGCCTCAGTAGTGACAGCCTCTGTTGCCTCAGATTGCCAGAGTTCATATTAGGCCAGACTCAGAAACTGGCATCCTGCCTCCTGAACCAGTTTTGATCTTAAGAGATGTATCAACTAGTCTATATAATAACATTTATTTGTTTATAACAAAGTATCTCTCATTTGTTAAATTTCTTTCTGAGTACCTACGGTATTTAGGGAACGTCAGTACCTAAGAACTTACCTTCAGCAGAAGAACAAATATTAAGAGACTCACATTAAATGTTTTCTGGTCATATTACAGAAGTGTTCAGCAAAGATTAGGGAGATTTCCATTAAAAGTTTTATTCCTTGAGCTTTCTAATACCATCCAAAGTTACTTTGCATAATATGGATATCTGCTTTCTCAGGAAATGTACTAAAACTCTTAGAGAAAGGGTATCTCCTGACACTGAGCATTAAATTTGAATTGGCTGGTGCAGGTGAGCTGCAACATAGATCTAAATGTATATGAGGAACAGGTGTTTGGAAGGAACACACAAAGAGGGAGAAGTAGGCATCTGTGTCTACAAGAGCAGTGGTGTGCTTTCCAGAGGTTATCAGGTCCTTCTTTAGTGTGATGGAAACCATGCATCATACCTGTGTGCATGTGTGGGATCAGATTTTGAAAGTTTTCTTACTTGTGCTGCACTTAAATTTTTTAATATTTTCATTTACTACTGATGTCTGTTATCTTGTAAGTGGATGTCATATAGAAAAGCAACTATTTATTTGCATTTTTTTGCAAATTATTTGACTTTTTAAATAGTTTCATTATGGTTATGTATAGCAATATTTTTGAGTTTTATATCTTGGTCATGGCTATTAGAAAATATTTTTTAATAGTCTGAGGTGCTTTAATGCACTGTAGTTTTAGTCTTTCTTTGATCCTGTGAAGAATCTATTGTCATTTGACACCTTATTTATTTGGTTAATTGCACCCCTCAGTGTTTCCCTTAATTAGCTCAGTGTTCAGTTAAAAAAATGTTGGAAATTCAGTGACAAGAGCATGGAGTTTATATCCTTTCTTAACGCTCTTTGGTAGTGGTTCCATTTTGAACATGGTAGTCTTGGGAAATACCCACATGTTAGTAACAATAGCCTTTGCCTAGTAGAATTTCCAGTTTGGAATCTCAAATTACATTATGAATCTGAAAGTTAAAAACAATGAAAACAGTGAAAAAATATTGAGAAAAGTTTTTATTATGCCTGGAACATAATAAATGGAGCTGCTGGCACTAAAACACAATGTAGTTACTTACAAACCCAGCTCTGGTGCCAACAGCAATGAATTGAGTCACAGAATTAGAGTTTTTGGAAGGCTTGAGGTTAATTTTAGGGAAAGTGAATTGTAAGTGAACTCAGAATTAGTTTCTGCAACAAGAGGATAATCTAGAACTGACCTTAGCAGTCAGTGTTGAAAGTTAAAAGGGTGCATCTCAGTACAATAGTGGGCTGAAGTATTATTTTCTGGAATGGATGTCAGCTGCTGGGCAACTTAGCTGTTTGTGGAGTTATTGTAATTTAGATTTAATCAGAGAGGATTGAAGTCTGCTCACAGAGGAAATGATGAATTTCCAACTCTATGGATTTCTGCCCTCTAATTGTGATAGTTTTTGTCATTTGAGTCTGGCTGCAGCATAAAGATATTGAATACTGTGTGAATTTCCATTACTCAAATCTCAAGAATAAAGTAAGAGTTGGAAAGAAATGCCTGGGAGAGATTAACCTCCATCTTTTCCACAGAAGAGCTGGAGGCATCAAACAAGACTAGAGAGTAATGAGTAGCAAAACAATGCAGGAGCCTCAAAATGTAGTTGAACTATAGAACACTTTGTTAGATGATGCTGTGGGTGATAAAGTTTATGTGGGCTTAAAGCAAGGCTTGAAAAACATGTGGAAGAGAAGTCTGTTGGGAGTTAGAAAAAAAACTGTAACCACATCTGTCTTACAAAGTCCTCTAAACCGAAAATAGTTGCAGGTTTAAAGGCTATTGCAAGAAAATATCATATATGTTTGTCCAGCTCTTGAACTTCTTTAGGCATCTGTCTATTACTACTTTTGGAAACCAGATACTAAGCTAGATTAACTTTGGATCTGGCTTAATAAGGGAGTTCTCATGAACATACTGCTGATAGTGATCTCTTCAAACACAAACGGTTATTTAAAATGTTTTAGCCCTTTTGCCGGACTGAGAGTGTATCCACCCAGCTGGGATGATCTCCTGCAAGCAGCCCATGCATTTTTTCTCTTTGCTGGACTACTAGATTTCAGTTTACATGGTTCTAGAAAGGGCAATATGTAGAAGTCCTCCTCTTACAATGATATCTTTCCTCAGTGGGACACAGCATTGAGACTATGGCATCAACTGTACCATTTGTTTATTTGTTGCTGGATCCAGCCCTGGATTCTGACTTTCAAAGTCTCTTGTTGTAAAGGACTGTAAGGGATTGGGGTCAAGAACTTCATCCTCTTCCAGAAGACACTGTGGTATTTACAGACATCAGCCAGAAGACCCCAGATTGACTGGTTGTAAAGGTGGGAAATAGTCTTAGGAGTGATGCAAGGGATGGGCCAGAGCCTGGGAAACAAGCCTGAGGAGTGCTATCAACATATTCTGTAGCCTGCCCCAAACAATCTGCATCTTTGACAAAATGTTTTCTTTTGTTTTTCTTTATTGGGAAATCTATATGGGTGTTCTGGCCTAGAAGCCACAGATTCAACTTTAGAGGAAAAAGGAGATTTGCCTGTCCTCACTGGACTGGTCCCAAGGATTTTGTGTTTTATCACTAGGAAAGGCATTTTAGAAATGCCAGTACTGAGTGAGGGAGAGGGAGTTGCATTCATTTCTGGATATTATTTATTGGATTTTTGAAAACTGACCTGAGAAAAATGTTTATTTAAAATATTTACTGGAAATTATATTGTTAGTGTTCTAGAACAAATGGTCAGTTAATAGTCATTTTGCTGGCAAAAATAAAAAGCCTGGATCCCACACCTGTTTAGCTGTAACTGACAAACAAAACAATCTTTCAAGTAGAGTGAAAACAAACCAAATGTCCTTGAATTTTCAAAGAAAATATAACTCCTCCATGTAGCCCTAGGATAACATAGTCTGTTTGTTGGGAAGCATACTTAGTAGTGAGCTACAAATCTCTTTGCTGTGAGACTGAACGATCATCATACATTTTATTCTCTTTGTCTCAGTTGATAGTATCTATAGTACTATTCAGAGATAGGAAATTTGTGTCTGTCACTGTACCTGTCAGAAAGGAGCAATACCTTCTGGCAGCAACAGTCTACTTTATGGAGTTTTATTAGTATAATGAATGAAAGCCCAGTAGCATGCCCTGTAACACTTCTAAACTTTGGATTGTAAAAGGAATCATTATTAACAGTGAAAAACAACTAGCAGCTTGTTTTATGTACACTTTGTTAAAAGCTCCACATATTTTTAAGAAGAGATTAATCTACAGTAATTTGTCATCAGGCTCTGAGTGAATGTAATATAATCCATACGAATGCAGAAGGTTCTGCAGGAAATTTGTAAACATAATGCAATCATGTGTTTGAATTTGTAACTCCTGAGTAGCTCAGCAGCTGTATAAACTTCGACTCTTGCACAGAAGAGATATTTTGTGTGACTACAGCTGTGTGTTGTCAATTACATGCGATGCTTTCCTTGGCCACCATATATGTTAATAACTGATATGTGCAGCAGTTGCTGTCCCTCTGTCTCTCTTTCTCTTATTCTTTTCTTTCTCTTAACTTTTGCTCCCAAAAGGTCGATAACATTTTAGAAAAAGTCCTGGTTGCCTTGCAGCATATCCTCTCTGAGGACTAAGCACAAACACATTCAATAAACTGTGCAGGAAATGTTTCTCATTTACTACTCCCAGTAAAAGAAAAACTAAATAGCAAAGACTGCTCTACATGTTTTCAAGGTCTTGAGATAATTCACTTAATAAAAATTCACTTTTCTAATGCGTTATAGGCCCTGCATCTCCATGCCGGTAACAGGCATGATCCAAGTCGTTTGCAATCAGAGGGAAACTCCTACTGACTGCTGTGATTCAGGACCAGTGGCGTTTCTGGGTTCCCTCTATTTGTACAATGTTAATTTCTCAGCTCACACAGGTTTATTTGCCAAAGAGGATGCAGAGCATATTCAGTTTTACAGTGGTGGGAGATTGCTGGAAAGAATACATCCAGATAATCGCATTGTTCTTTCTTTGGTTTAGCCCATCTTAAACATTACATGGCATTTGAGATTCACACTTTACTACAGGGCTGGTATTTTTGATGCTCCAACTTCCTGTACTGCAGAAGTAGGACAGCTTCTTTGGAAATGTAAGACTTCTCCAGGAAGCTGTTGAATCAATTTATAGGTCACTCAGGAAACAAACAAACAGGGCCACGTGCTGTGATCTGTGCAGTTGAGATGTCAACAGAAGTTCACAAACACTAACATGGGATGGATACAGACTGATTCACTGTGAACATAGATTACAGTTATTAAGATACTGAGTCTGATAAATTCCTTTACAATTGAGTGCAATTCTATACATACATATTTACAACATAATAATGATGCTTCTTTTGCTCCAGCACACTATCTCATTTGTTTGGCTATTTCTTCCTAGCAAATAATATGCATTTATAGCGCTTCTCTGCTACAGCTTGTCCAGGAACACTGAACTGAACTTAAGTTTCTAGATACTGTATAGCATGTGAATAGTCATCATAAACTTCATGTTTGAGTAGCACTAATTGAACTTATCTGTTAGTACCACATTATTTTAATCAAGTACCAAAAGTTGACTTTTAAAAATCCAATTCTAGGAAAATTTCTTCTCATATTGTTTGGTTGCATAAATTCCGTTCATTCTCTCCAACAATGCATCTCACATTTACTTATAACCACAAGTGTTCTCCAACATATTAAGAGAACCCTGAACAACTTATATATTTTCTTGGTGGATCACCCAGGGAGTGTCTCATCCTATCTCTTCTCCTTCTTTACAGTGTAATTTAGATGTGATATTTACTTATACTGGACATCTCATTATCGTTATTGGTATGAGTGTCTTGAGATATGGAAAGACTAAACTAATTGTTTGTTTAGGAAGTAGGCATTGGATTGGAAACAAAATGGCAAGACATCAGTGTCAGCAAGTAGTGTGAGAACTTCACATATCAAGTAACTACACTGCAAAGTTTGTCTCTGCTGCAATCCTTTCTAAATTTTTAGGATTTTAATAAGCACTCTTTTCTCTGTTTTCCTGCTGTCAGATGAGTAAATTAACTTCCAGAATCCCCCTAACCAGCTTTGTTATTATTTTGGGCTTTTTTTTCTCTACTGAGAATTCTGGATGAATATGGGTAGCTTCTACATATCTCTGCATACATGTGTCATAAAAACATTACCTTGCTACAGAAATATATATCTAAGGAACATTGTTTATTCTCCCTTATGTCTCAATATTAAGTTTTACTTCTGCCTTGTTTCCCTCGTCTTCTGCTTAGAACACTTTGCCCATTATAAACAAAAATGTTAATACTTTCAAGATACTGTTTCACAAGCTCTTGTAATTCCTGCGTTTGCTAGAGAGAAATGAGCTTACCATGGAAAAAAAAAAGGGAAAGGTTACAAATTGCCATATTTACGCTTCTGCCAAATTCTTACCCAGATTGTATGTGATGACTAATGCTAGGCCTTAAGTATTGGTGAAAATGTCTATATCTCAGCTCACAGTCTAATAACAGAATTTATCCCTTCTAGGAGGTGTTTTTCTGGGCTATCTGGAATTTCTCAGCCCTACTTTTACAAAAAATATACTCTTGCTATATATACATTATTGAGCTGACCCATAGATCTTGTATATTAGTAACCTTATTGAAGGATTGCTGAATGCAAGAGGGGAGGAGATCTAGTAGTCTCAATGAAGAGAGTGTCCATACACTGCGCAAAGCAATGAGAGGGTAGAGTACCTTATTAGTACTCCTGGTCCTCAGAGATGTGTTTGAAATTACAGCTGAATGGAGGAGAATTTGTTTGTGTGAGTTTTCTTAGAGAAAGCCTGAAGAGGAAGGCCATGGAGTAGTGAAATTTTTTGAGATTTTTTTAGTGCTCTCTATATAGCTTTCCTGTTGTCTTATTGTCGTAGCTAAGTTCCTAAAAACTAACACCAGTCCCTTTCAAAAGTTAAAAATAATATAGAAATAATGCACTAATAGGCAATACACATACTGAGCAAAGAGTACGCAATGCAAAACTTAGCCCACAGAAGAAAATAAATAGAAGACAGATCTCCCAAGACACTCTTTCTGCTTAGTCAGGGCTTTCCCATTCTGCTCACCATCAGGGCCAAATAATGCTGCTTTTCCATCTTCCAGCTCTCCCTTCTCCATCACAGAAGCTTTATAAACTTTGACTCTTCTTTCCTTTTTTTTTTGAATGTAAGTTTTTATCAAGCCCTGTTTCTGTGCTTCATATCAGCAGATACCACATTTTCCTTTCTATTCTTAGCAGAATTCTCACCTATTCCCTTTATAACTGTTACCTGAGATACTTTTATTGTTCTCTTCTCTGAACTCCTTTTTTTCCACTGCCCCTCTTTGAAGCCCATTAAAAAAAATTCCTGACCACAGTCTGGACATATTTTTCCTGTGTATTGGAGTCTTCCTCGTTTCTTACCCTATCAGGCCCCAAATTCAAAATTCACATTGCACCGAGTTGCTCCAGCCTGCATCTCAGCTCAGCTTTCTCACACTCTTTGTTTCTCTGGCTGTCTGTATTGCACTGAACCTCTTTTCACTTGCTCAAGCTTTATTTTTAAAGCTTCCCTTGTGAACCAGGTGTAGAATTCTCTATTCATTGCATATGGCCTCTCAGCTACCACTTTCCAGATGCTAAGCTACCTCAACTTGTCTGCATATGGTCTAGTAAATTTTTGTTGAGTAGGAATCATGCCATCTTTTGTTTGTCTCTAAAGAGCAATGTCCTCCTTCAGTGTGGCCTCATTTCTTCTCTCCGACAGATGGACAGTAGAAACTGTATTAAGTAGCTTTCTAAGGAGTTGAGCTTTTGCATGAAGTGGAATTTCTGGGTAGCCTGAAACCAGTAATGTGGCTTCAGGAATCTCAGTTTTCTCTTAGGCAACTGATGTAAATTCTTGCAGCCCTTTTAACCCCCCAGTGTTAAAAGTAGTGTCAAGTGCAAGTGTGATGCCTGTTTTGAGCTGAATTCACTAAGGCATCAAAGCATCTTAAAATCATCATTGCCTCTTTTTCTGATCCTTCATCAACTTCTTCACACTCAAAGCAGAGAGCTAACAGCATAACAGGGAAACCAAACCAGAAATCATTTGGGAAGCCTGTTTCAAGAATTAGGTAAAGTGGACATCCTCCATGAAGCTCTGCTAAGCACATCTGGAAGGCACAGGCTGTGCATCTGTCTCAAGTGTCCTTAAGCCTAGATTCATTGCCTGTGACTTCTCAGCTCTCCCTTTCCAGATGCTAAGCCTCCTTGGCCCCTCTGTCTGCATGGTTTCTAGAAATGGCCTTGTGAAACCTATATTGGGTCCAGCAAGCCTCCACCTCTGGCTAAACTTGAGTATGTAACGAGTCAAAATAGACAAAAGTTATCCTTCAAAGCGGCCTTTGCCACAAGTGTATATTTAGGCTACATTAAGTATTGTTTCATGACAAGAAGTTCTGCATTAGAAGTTAAATATTTTTAAATTATTTAATAATAATAATAGTCTCTTCTGTTCTCATATTCCAGAAGTGATGAGTGAAAGTGCCTTAAAACAACTTTAGTCTCTAAATATCTTAGATGTCTTTATGAAGTCCATTTGTAAAACAAAATATTTGTAATGAAAACTTATATATTCCATTATAGAAAAATTACATATCTGTGTGAAGTCTTTTTGACAGGCATTTTCAACAGACACTTTTTCATACAGACTTCATGTTTTAATTCATACTCTCTCTTATTCTCTCTGCTTGAAAGACATACAGCTTGTGGGTCAGATCTTCAGACAAACTGCTACCAAATATGTCAAGAATTTAATGTCTAACTTGCAAGAAAAGTTATTTTGGATACGTATTGTTTCTTGGTTTTATTCACGTTTGAAATTACATGGATGTGGTACTAAAGCAGGTACCTATTTTGCATTAAAATCTGATGTCATTGTACTTACAGGAATTTGATTCTAGGTGAATTTTATTCATCAGCATTGTTTTTTCTTTCAAGGTTTGGTGGTTTTTTTGCAGTATTTTCTTTCTACCTATGTACTAGATTGTCTTTGAATCTTACACAGGCTTTTTTTTTAAAATTGTATCTCAAACTGCCCTTGTGGAGTGGGTTTTTCAGTTTAGAACATAATGTCTGGTGAAATGGAAACTGCTCCTTTAACTGTTGGACAATCAAAAGGTAGGGCTTGGAAAATTCACTGTGACAATGCCTGAGAGTTCATGCTTCTGGTTTGTGAGAGAAATCCTGAAGAAAATTAATATGGAGCCAAACAGCTGAAAAGAGAAATCTGCTTATATTTACATATATGCAAACTGTACAGGTTAGTACCGCCTTGAGATACCAGTTAAGTGAAAGTTTTTGTTTGCTTACATTTTTCTTTAGAATACTGTATACCTGTGTACATCTAACAACCCTTTAGGCCAGTAAAGATAATTTATGTTTCATACCTCTTCTCTGTCAAGATGATGAACTTGAAACTGATCACATAAAAAGAGTCACTTAACTATTCAAATGTACAATAATGCTTTTTATTGTCCACCCCTTAAATCTCCATAGCAGTCCTTTTGGTACTACTGTGGTAACTTGTTCCTCTATGTGAATTAATAAATCTGGTCTCTGGGCCACCGTCTTTAATTCAGTTGCCTGTGGTAGTAAGAAAGTTATTATTTTATTTCTTCCTCAAATCCTGTAATTGTCTGCCTGGGTAGAGCTGGTGGACATTGTGACAGGGAGACCATCCTTGACTTACTGTGACCACAGGCTGCTACATCCTCTAATCTTAAATTTTGCTGATAAGCAAGGCAGAACAGAGCCATTGCCCTGTCTACCATGGCTCCTGAGAACACCATTTCTGTGGTTTTGTTGGAGTTCTGGAGGAGGTGGGAACAGGAAAATATCCATATTTAAGTCATGTGTTGAATGGGAGGCTCTTTCCTTAGTGTAGTGAAGGTATTGATAGAATACCCTTCCCCTCCACTGTCTCTTCTCTGTACTCTTGTCAATCTATAGGGCTTTCTAACAGTAAGACCACCTACTCTGCAGTCACACAGCATGCTCCTAGATGAGCTTTGATGTCAGGTAATCATTACTGTATATAGTAATAAATGATGTGTTTACATAACAGAATTCCCTTGGCCTTTGATATA